>JASCZI010181614.1:29901-49098 GCA_036250425.1 Stylosanthes scabra
CGAAATTTCAATGAATTTGAAGTAGCATCTACTTTGCCATAGTGCAAAATATGCGGGCACAGCTGTTGTCAGGTACCAGAAATGAAATATAAGAGAGAACATTTAAAGGGTTCATGAGGTAGCCATGAAGAACAGTGATTTTCTTAATAAGAAAAACCAAATTGTGTATGATAATCAAATATATTTGAGGAGCACACCAAGCATGGCCATGTTCAAATGGCAGATCTCGAAAATGAAAAACAAGCTAAAAGATGCCAGCCCAATTAAGTACTAATCCACAGCTCATGTATTTTGCAATTCAATTACCTTTTTTCGAATGCTGCCCAATATTTAAATAATCTTTTATCTAAATATTCAAGAATGGGAGAAAACAGAAGGGGCTGAAAACGCTAAAAAGAGGATTTATATACCGAATGATTAAGAAAGCTAGCTACAGGGATCAAGCATGTCCTCAGCTTTCCATCAGGGAACATTATCTTCATGCTATTGGAGTAAAAAAGTTCACAAGCCCATAAAAATTTCTCCCATGTATACAGTTCTGGGGGAAATATCTCAGGAAAATTGTTACACAAAGCAGGGAACAACTCATCATACTGAGCATGCAGGTGCTGCCACAAAAAGAGAAAGAAAAATCATTTTCTACATGTCAGCAACCCTTAGCAGCTTTAGTATTTAATGAAACAGAGAACAGAAGAATAATTAACACATAGCAACATGTTCTTGCAAATTCCAAATGTCCTGTATTTATAGGCACTAAAAACTTATATGAATCTTCTTAGTAGTTTCCAATTCTGGCCTATATTGTTTATTACTTTCAAAACCATCCTTAGCTACAACAGATACATGGCTTAACAATATTTCTAAATAAAAAACTTAAACCCTAACTAAACTACTAATTTGGCTTAATTGTTTAACGACACCTCAAAAGAACGCAGAACCTTCAATTCAGAGCTGATCAAATTAGAGGTCAAAACCTTGGAATAACTGATTACCTGTCTTGCTTGCATTATCTCTTCCAACAGCAAGGTTCCATCTAACATTGTAATTGCTTCAATGCCAAAACTCAATCCTGTGAAGTAAAATATCAAGGCTATATGGAAAAAAGAGGGAATGAATATAGAAAATTCACAGTAGACAGTACTTCCCATTCAAGGTTGTATATTTGTCATATACTTTAAATCTTATTCAACTATCCAGAGGCTTTACATGACCAAAACAATATCCCATCTTCTCAGGCTTAAATATGCAGTGAAGGCACACTATTACACAATGACAATATGGAATAAGGACTGAGTAATTTCTCAATAAATGAAAACTCAGTTGTATCAGAAGCTAAAATTAGCAGGTTTCTTTCAAAGCCCTAGAAAACAATTGCAAGTATAAAGGTGAAGGAAGCATCACAATGACCAACAGTTTTGGAGATGCAAAAAAACATTTATATTTTTATGTGCATAATGCATGTGATACTTAAGTAAGAATACCTGTATTGAACTTTTCCGGGAGTGTGTCAAAGTATATTTTGAATTTTGAATTGCAGTTGTACTTCTCTTTCATACTCCATAGCAGCAATATTGTTTCTGGAGATATGCCATCAATCTCTTTTAAGACATGATACTGAATTGGATAAGAAGGAAAAATATCAGTTATTAGCCGGAGTGCCAAGAATGCAATCTTTGTCATCTTCCATTTTTTAAGAAATAATACAAAGGTGAAACTAGGGTAACTTGGAAATAAATATCTCCATACCCTTACCAAATTAGAGAAATCAATATCCAACTATGTCGAAGGTCTTCCCAACAGAGAGACAGTGATTGTTAAGGTATAGAAATATTACTAGCAACCTATTTGACATTATTTGGTAAGAAAGAAGCTAAATGATGTGTAAGCATAAAATAGGCATTCATATTTCAAGACTGAAAAAAAAAATTGGAACCACGCCAAATTGGAGGTAAAGGCAATGCTAATGCAACCAAAAAAAAAAAAAAAAGAAAGGCCAACGAATCTCTATTCCAGATTGATTATAGTTGCAAACAACCTATTTTAACTGTTTTAGCTTTTACATACCATATCGGTTTCACAGACAAGCTCCTCGGAAATGATAATGGAATTAGGAATTTCTAAAGCAATGTCTCCAACTTTGAGATCCTCCCTTGCTATTGCACCACGGTCTGCACCTTGGACATCTGTGTATGTTAAGGGAAAAAGAAAGTGGTATCACATTTCCTAAAGATAAAACCTGCGAAAATCAAAGAAATAATCTCTAGAGTCTAAAACAAATCAATAAATGAGTAGGCAATTGAAAAACTTATAAATCATAAGTTCATAACAAAACTTACAAGCAATTTTTAGCTGTGTCCTTACACCATTGCTTTCAGCCCATTTTATCAGGCGTTCCTCCTGGTCACAGCCATGGTCTCTTTCAACTATTCCCTTCACACTATTCTTAACCCCAAAATCAGAAATCAAATCAAGAATTGTTTGTCGCAACAACTGCAGAATATTTGAATGAAGATTTGTACAAGAGGAAAGTGATATGTCAACAAGTGAAAGAATTGAATTGAGAGCCTCTAACTCATTCCTGGGGCTGTAAAATTCCACTAAAGGACATCCATCATCTTCGGCAAAATAAAGTTCCAGCTGCAACTCAATATATCAGTTAATTCATATAAGTTATGACATCCCAAAAGTGAAAAATAGAGTAAATAAAGAAGCAACCCCACAACCAATTGCAGTGCAGTGTACTCAATATTTTCTTGATGAATAAAGCACAAAGATACTTAAATATTTCATACTTGGATATTTCTGGTATTGTAAAGAGAATTATCTGAAATCAAAGAGGAGTGTAAAATCCATAGGCTACCTCAATCCCCTTACTACAGCTTGTCCCAGACCTAAGATTGATATTGAATAACTGTTTTATTTTGGAAAGCAGAAAAGGAAGTACCTCATTTAACTGTATAATTCGCGCAAACTGCAGTAAAACCTTTACAGTAGCATTCATCCAACCAGGTTTTGGGGCATTCTTGAAATATATCCGTTCCTTGGGTCGAAAACCCTTATTTTCTAGTAATTTCTGACGAATGATACAGATTAATCATTTTAGTAGAACATATTAGGACTCAAACTAACTAAAATTAGAAGCAATAAAATAACTCCACCAAAAGAAAAGAAAAAGATAAAGCACACAGTTGATAATGCGGCCACATCATGTTAAAAATATGTTGGCTTAAATTCCACAAACACCATGACGTAATATGTGTAGTTCACTGCCAATTTTTCATATTTGAAATTCCTTAATGAGAAACATTGATAGTTACTTGTTAGAAATATAAATTTCCATAAATTATGTCAAACTGGCTGATTCTTATCCTTATGAATTATGGCAGTGCTACAAACAATAAATTAAGATATTGAGAAAAAGAAAATACAATATTACAGTAAGTCAATATCGGAGTTTTACCTTCTTTTGTTCAAAGAAAAGATCATTTTCAGATAGTTCAATAACAAGTGAGCACTCCTCTTCAGTGTCCATAACTACAGCTGCAACAAATAGATTGAAATTACAAATTCATCACGATTCAAAATATATATAAAAAGGTAATTAACATAACACTATAAACAAAAACAATAGTAATTGTTCTGGACGAGCTAGCATCGGAGTGCCTTTTCAGGTACCACCCCGCCGTTCCACGAGCTAGCCGAGGTGGCCCTTCCCCCCTGAAGCTCGGCCGAGCATTCTCATCACCGGGCAACCAGCCCAGAACACTAATGATTCTTGGCGCCTTATAAATAATATATTTATGGTAAATGCTAGAATGCGAAATTTCCAAGCACTGAAGAAACCATACTTAACCACTAACTAGTTATTACTTATTACTTACTTCCAATTGCAGTAGATTCTTATATTGCATTGCTATTTGCTACTTTTCCCTCCGCAAGTATGGGTTAGATTCATTAAAATGTCAGATGCAAATCTCAGAACGCAATACTTGAAAATCCTAAAGTAACGGAGAAAATAAAAGAACAAACGAAATGCAATAGGAAAACGAAGTGTAAGCAAAAAACGATGATTGATTCACACTCGTGTCAACCCTAGGCAATGGAAGATTTATGTACGGTATATTAATATCAGCAAGGAGCAAGTACAAAATGAATTTCCGCAGCGTCTGTGAGAGATGACTTCTTAGAAACAAAGAATAACAGCGATTTCTAGTTTTTCATTTCTTCATTATTATTTTTTTAATCCGGAAAGTAGTAGTATCATTGGTTGCACTTTCTAAGCAACTAAAGAGAAGCTCGAATTTCATCTCAGAATGGAAGGGAAAAATTACCGGAAGGTGTGAGCTGGAAAAGAAAGCGCGATTACTTGAGATTTGAAAGGAGCTACGCTGCTACGGTTAGAGAATTAAGCAAGGTTCTATTCGTCGTTTTCTAACACCTGAAGCCGCCAACGAAGCAAGAGAGTTTGAGCGGCAAATATTAGTGAGCGAGTGAGTGAGAACTGAGAAGTGAGCTTCGAGTGCAGATGGGCCTCTTCAGTGTACGATGACATTCACAAAGAATTATTGGGCCACCAGATCTCCTTATTGGGCCTAATGGGCTCTAAATTGTAGTGGCTGCTAGAGGTGTACGACCCAAGACGGGAAAACAAAAATTAAAAAAAAAAAGGGGAAAAAGATATATTTTATAGATGATTGTTATGTATGTATTGCATGGCATGCCTTTAATTAATACTGTTTAAGTTTCTTTCTGAGTAAAATAATTTTTAAGTTGTTGGTATTCATTTTACCCAAGAGAAAATCATCAACCCTTTTGGTAATTTTGAAAAAGAAATTACATATAGCAAAACTATAATTTATATCTCAAAGAATGAAAAATGTATGAAAAGCATATTTCATTATCCGCTTCATTTATTTACATCAAATAGAAATAAATTGAAGTCATACGAGTTCTATGTATATATGAAAATACCCACCACCAATTATATTATTCTTGCAAATTACTACTATGCATATGGAATATGCTTCGTTGCCACTTGCCCTCATTCAAAAGGTTCAAGTGTTGAAATCCATGTAAATTAAGGTTCCTTTTCCAGCATCCTTGGGACCCTTTTTGAACTTAATAGGAGGTAGTAGTGAAGAACCTCTGGATCAAGAATTGGATAATATATAATTAAGATATTATTAGAGTGGAGAGTAGTCATGTGATAAAACAAAAAACAACATCTAAAAAAATGAAGAAACTTTATTTGACAGATTGCTGTGACTTACAAATGCCACCTATCGCACGTTTTTTCTTTTTCTTTTTTTTTTTTTTTCAAATCCAAAGTTCAGTTGATGCCTTTGTATCATTTGACAAAATGTCTACCATTCAATTCATGCACGGTTCCGAATAGCGGAATACAGGTATCTGGTTCTTTGCACTCTCAAGTGGAAAAGCTATAAATCCATCCAACGGTTGCAATGAGAAAAAAACAAAAACCATACTTGTGTTAAGGACCCTCATTTGTGCCAAGTATTTTTATTCTTATGACTTTGATTGCATTTTTTTCTTAGATTTACTGGCTACCATTTTCTCACGATAAAGAAATGATTAAAAAAAATGTGTGGAATGCATGCACTGGTATACGAAGAAGAATAAGGAATTAAGGATCCTAATTATTGTTATTATTTAATTTTTTTTCTTAATGTTGAATTTAAAGCATATATGTAACTGACGAAGAATTCAAAGAAACTAATTAAAGTAGCAGCCAGTATGTCTTTTATTCAAGATTCACGAGCTGCATATCATCTTAATCTTAATTAAATCTAAAAGGTTGCATGGTTGTAAATAAAAAGAACGAAATAAATAAGAGGGGTCCGTTGAAATTATTCGTACTTTTTATTGTTGAGAGAAAAGTACGGCAAAATGGGTAGATAGAAGACGATTTTGTTGGGCTAACATAAAAGCAAAAATCACATCACACATATTCATTTTTCCATTTGGTATTTGGTTTTTGGTGGGGCATGTTATATGCCTCCATAGGGAACCATTAGAATAAAAATCCCTTTGCATTGATCTCCAAGCAAGAAAGTGACACACAAATAAAAGAAGCTGTGAGAGGCTTAAAAAGCAACAAAGACTTGTTAGCGCAGCGCATCGTCCTTGTTTTTTGTTTTTCAAATAATGTTGCTTCGAATTCGTGTTAGCATGCTGTATGTGTTTGATTAAATTAAATTATGAGTGAGATTAGTTCAAGTGTTAATAGTTGCACGTGTTTCAAAATCAAAAGTACTTTGTATCATTGCCAAAAAGATGCATGTACTTTTTTTATTTTTGGATCCAAGCAAAATCTTACTTGGACATGCATCCAGATTGCACCTAATAATAATTAAAAGTAAGAGGTATTCAATTCCAGGAAACTTCCCCGAGCTGATTAATGTCAATGCTTATCCTAATTGTGCTACTAAATCTGAAGTTAAAGCAAGTATTAAAACACGTTGGGGTAAGGCAAGAAGAAGGGACCATCAACTATGGTCCTTTTGGGACATCGATCTTTGACAGTGAATCTGGACAACTGAGCTGCTTCGTACTCAAGAGAGATAGAGTTGAATCGGAAAGTGACACTATCAAACTCCGCCAACAACTTTGAATTATTTGGTTGAATCTTAAGAAAAAAAATTCGTTAATAAATGATATCTAAGCCATCCAATATCCATATATGTGTGTATATATTTTACAAGTACTTTTTTTTCAAAAAGGTCTCCCTTCCAACATAAGCGTTCAAATAGAAGACGGATGTTATTAATCGGTTACATTTTAATTTCTCCTATTTAACAAATTCAAGGGGTCCTAAAAGAAAATCTTGACCCTTAGGTGCTCGTGGAGGCATGTTTTGTATGTAATATAATATAATATAAATGATAATACTATATGTATACACTTTTATACATTTCATTTATCATATAAAAATATAAATATTATAATAAAAAAATTTATATAAATATAATATATAATAGCATATAAATAATTACGTATAATACATAAATAATAAATAATGTATCTTAACACACATATCAACGTATAGATTAATTATAATATAAATATATTCATGTTAAGGATGGATCAATCAATGATTGTGGCTTCACGTTCATGTAAGAATATAAGGTAGATGGTTGTCACTTGTCGGCACTCCCATAAAATGAATTGCTTTAATTTTCTTTTCTTCAAGCACATAGCTCTCTACCCTTAGCTTGACAACCTGAATAGCCTTTTTTTTTTTTTTTTCCCAACTCAATATGAAAATCAACGTTACATCCAAAATTGTATAAATTCAACTTTTTGTGTGATTGCATAGCAAGACCTTTGAGGCTGCTTTTGCGCCATCCACCCTCTCACTTTTTGCCAACACAAAATCCGGGTCTTTTTAAGTTGTTTCCATTTCCACCAGTTAATTTCATTATCTCAGCCCATAGTTCCTAAAGCACCCTTGTATTGTATTGTAATCCTATCCACTCGCACAGTCAATTTTCTTCATGAATAGTTCTTGTTAATTATTCTAAAATATTTAAATATTAGAGGTTAACGGTATCGATATATCCAATCAAACACGGAAACATAAGGCCATTGCAACTTGAATTAAGAAATTTTTCTTTTTGAAATATGTTCTCATAATCTCATGAATATAAATAAACATTACATCAATCACATTGCATGACGAACTCAACCACAGCCATTCTTTTATGTAATTAACAGAAATCACTTTCTTATCACTAGAAAACAAACACTGCAGCAAAATCTCAATCACTGCCAATTTTCTGCGTAAGCTGTCACAGTAAAAACTGTTACTGGATAGGTAACTTCCCTTGCACTCCAAATAATTTGCCCATAGAATCTTACCATTTTTTTCACCGGGAAGGATAGAAACCGATGAAACCATATAAGTGATGTGAGATAATGAAAACATAAATCATTATAATTGAATTGCAAATAGGGTATTGGGCAATTGGGTATTTTTGTGGTACCCTACTTATTACTCATATATTCTCTAGTCCCTACCCAATACCCATCCCATCAACACACTAACCATGTGCACCCCAGGTGTTCACCAACACCCCAGCTGGCTACCCAACCATGTCAGGGTGTAAAGTCCTCCAATTCCTTACTAGACAAAATTTTAATTAAGGGAAACAAATCCAATCTTAATTTCCATTACCCAAATAATAATATATCATAGTGCAGTGCCAACTAAACTGGTTTTAGATAAACTTCCCCGACAACATATATATGTCTATGTAAGAGTCCATTATTATTCCAAATCAAAACTTAATAAAAATAGAAAGACACCAGTATGTGACATGTTTCAAATTAGAGGTCCCAATTGCTTCTTCTTAATTCCCTCCTTCTCATAAGTTCTATCTTTTTTTTTAATATAATCAATTACTCTTCAGATTACAGTGTATGAAGAAGAAAGAACAGTTGTTGTTAACAACGTTAATTAATTACCATCATCATCACTTAATCTTCTCTTTTTCTTCATCTCCTGAACCTTCTCCTCCTTCCTCTTCTTGTTCTAACTTCTTGTTGCAATTGTCCTCAATCTCAGACTCTTCTTTAGGACTCTCACTATCCAAAGCCCTCTTCTCTTGTTCTTCTTCATCTTCCTCATCATCATTTTCCCCCATTCTCACTGTGGCATTGCTCTTATTCCTCTCTGCTCTAATCTTGAGAGTCTCCAAGAGCTCAACGACGGCTCTATCCTTCTTGCGGCGGTTCTTGATGAGAACCTCGCTGATGTCAGCAGGGGTCATTCTTGCCATATCAACCACCGCCTCAAGCTCCTTCAAGACACCACCATCCAAGTCACTTTCCTCATAACCCAAGTAATTCTTCAGAAGAATCTTGAGAGCAGGGAAAGAACAGAAGCTCATGAAAACATGCATATCCATTCTTCCACTTCTCAAGAGAGCAGGATCAAGCTTCTCAATGTGATTCGTCGTGAAAACAAAGATCCTCTCACTCCCACAGCAAGACCACAACCCATCCGTGAAATTCAGCAGCCCTGACAGAGTAATCGAGTTCCCGCCATCTTCACCGCCACCGCCGCCACCACCGCTACCTCGTATATCACCGGAATCATAGTAACTCCTAGAACCGCCACCGCCGCCGCCATTGTTAGTCTTTTTCCGATTTGTCAAGTTGATAGAGCAATCAATATCTTCAATGACGATTATAGACTTGGAGCTTGTCTTCATGAGAAGCTTCCTGAGCTCAGAGTTGTTATGAACCTCGGTCAACTCAAGATCATAGATATCATAGCCAAGGTAATTGGCCATGGCGGCGATCATGCTTGATTTTCCGGTACCGGGAGGTCCATAGAGAAGGTAGCCTCTCTTCCAAGCTCTACCAGTTCTGTGATAGAATCCTTGACCCTTGGCAAAATCCTGAAGATCCTCCATGATCTGTTTCTTCTTGTCAGGGTCCATAGCCAATGTATCGAAGGTGCTAGGGTGCTTGAACGGCACAGATTCCCATGGATGACCTCTGGAATCTAAAGAACCGCCTCTGGAATTCGTGTAGAGCAACCGATCTTGATTCTTTCTTCTAATGTCATTGGCTTTCTCCATGACGTAATCGAGGTAAGAGTGGAGGATCAACGATTTGTCCTTCTTCCTTATTCGGAGAGTGAAGCCTCGTTTCTCTTCCGGCAAGGGGCGCCATGAGAACGTTTGGGATTGGCGCTGGGTGACGACGTGTTCCCAGAGGACGGTGGTGCCGTCGAAGTTGTCGGAGATGGTGTCATTGTTGGCGAGGCCGAAGGTGAAGGCGGAGGAGTTGAGGGCGCGCGTGAGGCTGAGGCGGTTGCCGGTGACGGAGACGGAGGAGCTGAGGTAGAGCTGGACGGCGTTGTAGAGCTCGTTGGTGTTGACGCCGTCGATCTCCGTTATGTCGAAGTAGCAGTAAGAGGAGAAGCAGTGGAAGATCTTGTTGAAGAGTTTGACGGTGGCGAAACGGAGCTCCGGTGGGAACACCGCTTGAAGAATGGTTTGGCAGAAAGCGAAAACGCCCAGAACGGATGCCAGAGAGGTCCAATATTCTTTCATTTCTTTTTTCTTTTTCTTTCTGTTGCTAATAATAAGTAATAACTAGCAACAAAGGCTTTTTATTTTTTGGGGGGGGAGATTGGAAAATATGAAGTGGAAGTTGGTTTTTGTTTGTGAGAGAGAAGAGAAGAGAGAAGATAGAGATGAATGGAGGGGTGGTGTGATATGTTGTTTAGTGAAAGTGTGTAATTTAATGGAAGTGCTGCTGCTTGTATTTATAGACAAGAAACTTTATGGAGTTTTGAATTCAAGTGGAGAGAACCTCTGGAGTGTGGGGGAAAGCCTAAGTTTGTATGTGCCAAATATGGAGATGGGATTTGGGAATAATGCATTTCCTTTTCTTTCTTTCTTTTTAATTTAACATTATTGTAGAAACTTAAATAAATAAGAAAAATGCTACAAAATCAACAAAATTTTATTAGTTTTAGCCACCAAATAACCATTAAATAATATATTTATTTGTTATTAAAAAATTCAAATGCATCAATAAGTGCATGTAATACACTAATAATTTATTTATGGTTATTTTTTATGGTTAGTAACTAACGTTAGGGAGCCATTAGGAAGCTAATAATTAAGTTTTCATATAAAATTTATACGAGTTATCATCCATAACTCATATATTCAAGAAAAATTAAATTTAGAAAGACTGAAAGTGAATTAAATTTATTATTGTATTTAGTTTAAAATTTATTAAAGGAGCTAACATGTGCTCTTAAAAAACATAATAATATTATAAATTAAGAAACTTTTTTATTGAAAATATACAAAATTTAAGTTTTCAAAGTATTTGTTATGTATTCATTAAATATAAATATTTAAAACATTCCATTGATAATAAGCTTATCATGTGTTTTTAGGATACAAGTTAGCTAAATTCTTTATTAAAAAATAGACACTAAAAAATAAAGATTAAATTAAGTCAATAAAGCAAAAAAAAAAACTAGTATTAAAAATTTTAATGTTGAGTGAGAATAGTTAAATAAAAAGAATTACTAATAAAAAGAATTTTAGTTTCAATTCTCGTTCATCAAACATAATACTGAATTATAATCCTCTGCTTTAGTACTCAGTACTCAAAATCAAATGTTATCTTAATTCTTACATCTGTCTGTAAAATAAGACTATTGTTGGGTTATAATTAAATTTCCTGAAATATGAATAAATGGGTAAAAGCAAATAATGGTATTGGATGCTTTAAATAGAATGACTGCTAGTCACCAAAAAAAAAAATAGAATGACTGCTGGGAAGGGAAAGGCTCGGATGAAGAAAATGAAGGTATTTTTGATATGGAAGAGAGAAGGTGGGCCAGTGAAAGTACAAGTAAAAACCGAAGCAGAGGAAACAAACAAAAAGAGTTTTGGAGTTTGGGTTGCGAAGATTTCAGAGATGGGCCCTAATCTATTGGGTTCGATGCTTGACTTGACCCAGCCATCCAGCTACTCATCTTTTTTATTTCTTTTACATACTTTTTCTAATCATTCTTTTCCCCTTTCCACCATTATGGAAACTTTTCTTCATTTATTTTCTAGTTCTAGTATCAATTTTGCTGCCACATATGCTTGATCAGGATGCCTAAAAAATGTGATCTTTGAAATTCAGGAAAAAAAAATGTATATAAGTAACACCATTTTATTGAAATTGGACAATCGACTAAGTTCTAAGGAAAGGCTAAAAGAAAATGTAGTTTGCAGAGCTGTTGCCACAGTGATAAACATGTGGAACAAGTAAGGGTGAAAATACGTGCCCAAAATTGAAAACCAGAGAGGGAAAATAAAGAATAAAAATTAATAATATGATAAATTTAATGCCTGATGGTGATAGGGATATGTCGTGCATGCATGTGAGTATTGCAGGCACAATAGAATAGACCATCATATCATATAGAGCATCATATATAGCTTTTTCCGGTTTTTGATATGGTAATTAATTATGTCAAAGACTTGAAAAAGTTGTTTAGCAAATGCGATTCAAAAGCCATGCAGATCGAAAGTGTGTGTGGACTTATGTTTTGCAATTATTTCAATTCAATTTAACGGTAAGAATAGTGATAGGGAATCAATATTAGAGAGTCATTAGAGAGTTAATAATTAAGTTATCATTCAAAATTTATATGAATTATTATTTATAACTCATATATTTAATATTAACTTATCATCCAAAATTTATTGTTGACTTTTTATTGATTATAATTTATTAGTTATGTATTCTTTTTCAACCGGCAATTAATCCATGTGGATATGTGTGCTTGTGATGAATTATTTTTTGAGTGTTGGTGTGAATTGTTATCATTGCCACACTAAATAAACTATGAACCAAAATCGCATTAGGATAGGGCCTCTTCATAAAGAGTAGATTCGAATGTGGAAGGTAATATGGCCCCACCACCCTCTTGTTTCACATGTCAAACACTTTTTTTGTTCATTAATTATTGTTCCTCTTAATTGAAAAAGAATAATTAATGTGGTTGCTTCATTGGTTTGTGAAAAGATTGTGGAAATAGTTAACTGAAAGAATCAAGATGGAGGGATTGGGTGGCACCCTCTCCTTCAATCGAATATCGGTCTGGTTTCGAGGCTATTTCATTCTTGGGAGCATAACATGGACTTTTATTTTAGTCCGATGCTAACATATTCCCTCTGTCTAATTTTGACATTAGTCCAAAATGTTATTAAATTAAAGATGGATCTTACTTCCTTTTTAATTTACCTTATTAAATAAAATTATTGTAAGCTCAATTTACATGGCATGGCCATGCATATATGAGGGGGCAAAAAAGACAAAATGATAATTTTAGCATTAAAAATGATATGTAAAATAGAAAGAAAGTATTGAATATAATAATCAACTTCAACGTAGTAGGTGTAGGTGTTTCTAGCATGTTTCAGAAAAGGGAGCATACAGAGGCCTTAAATTCCATCTAAAATAATAACTCACTATATTATTCAAATAGTAAAACTAAACTCTATCTCCATTCATCTGTCAAAGTTTTAATAATTATGCTTCTCCTAGTTTCGTCTTTTTCTTATATATGTATATTGAATTAAGATGCTTCATTCGTTAATAAACCAAATTAGAGGAAAATCATAGGTGCTACTGTTTAATTTTCATGGTTGCATGAATGAGAAATGAATAATTGAATATAGCTAGGTAGAGATCAGAGATGGATAAAGATAGGGTAAGCCCAGGACTGAATAATAAGTAGCAGGAATATAATAACAACACCAATAACGCTCTCTAGTTCTCTCTCTTCTGCGATTTGGTCCCGATTGGCTCATAACATATGAAATTCTTTATATCTATATCGATATTGGTTAAAATAATAGTAGTCTTCTGCTTCAAAACTTGTATCATAAAGCAGTGTAGATCAATCATAATCATAATTTTAAACAAAAGGGGCTGGATTCTTTGTCCTCCCCAAGTGCCAAGTGCCCAACTTAGTTATTTTTCTATGTGAAGAAAAAACAATAGTGAAAAAATGTACTAACTTCATTGAAACTTGTAACATTTTTATGTTGTTAATGTTTTATTGGTGAATATCTTAGATGAAGAAGAGGCGAATATGGAATCAAATGCATTACTAAAATGTTTGAATTAGTTTGAATATGGAGAGAAGAGTAGAGAATCATTTTGGGGTTTTGTTACACACAGAAAGTTTGCATTTTCTTATTTGAATTTAGAATATAGAAATATTATAAAAATGTTATATATATTATTGTACATTTTTGCATATATTATTTTAATAAAAAAATTGTAAATATTAACATCGAAATTTTTTATAATAATATTTAAATAATATATATAAAAATACACGTAAATTAATTCTTTAGAAAATAAATGAGAATGGTTTGGCATAATGGCAGATAGGTCAGTGGTGCAGGTTTCAGATTCAGAGCAGCATGGCAATTATATATTATGAGAATGGAATAGCATCTATGAGAAGATCCACGCATAGTCATAGACATGGTACAATATAACAGAGCTGCAAGTAAAGTTAAAAAAAGGTTCACCCATTACGTAAAGCAAACTCTTTCTGCCTCTCATGGCTGATGCTGAAACTGCCACCACTACTCTCACCCTAAACCTCACCCTCCTCTTCTCTCTCTCTGCAATAGCATTGATTATTTGAATTGCCGTACGAAATTTCACTATCACGTAAAAGCAGAGAAAGAGAGAGATGGTAACTCAACAGAGAACACAGTATAGTGTGACGCAGTCATATTCATATGAGTGATCACTGCCCTCTCTGCCATGCCCCTCACCCTTCCGTACTCTTTGTTCATTCCTACGCTAAATCAAACAATTATTATCATCACCATATACGCTAATCTCACACCACATATATTCAAACAAACTTCTTAAGCTACGGACCCTATCCAGCACGACAGATTAAGCACTATTTCACAGTGGATCAGTACTTTATTTAAATTTAGAGGTATGTGGCTAATTAATAAATTGCTACATGCACAAGGTAGATATCGAACTCCACCAGTGAAATGAGCACCGGAACAACTCAAATTGATTATATATTCAAACAAACTAAAACAATTTAAAGGTATGATATGAAAATGCTGAATGAGAAAACTAAAAAGGATTATTCTTTTATTTAGTGATTAAGAGAATATATATTATTGAAGATCACCTATTTATTCAGAAGATGAACAAATGAATAATACTGGAATGTATGTAAAAAGTTTGTCCTTTCCTTGCACGTTTACCTAAAGGTACTATTACATTATGAGGCAGCTTAGCTTCTGCATTCAGAGTACGTAATCAATAATTACTCGTTAAATGGAGTAAATAGACAAGTAATTTATTGGTCACTACAGAATAATGCAAATGCAAATGCATGTAATAACCTTTGTAGTTTGTAGTATGTCATTATTATTAAGGCTAGGTAGGTCTACTTTAATTTCATGATTCAGAACCAGAGCTATGAGCTATCCCACTAGCTCCTTCACCATATCCGTTGAAATACGGTCATATCAACAAAACGTGAATAGCTAGCTAGCTTAAAAACAAACGAAATCATTATACCGTAAGAAGAATCTATACAACATGCCAACTACGGTTATATATATCTTGTGGTGTCATTATATATATGACCCTACAAAACGAACATGGAAGGCTATAATACTACGACTTTATCGCATAGATTGGATGTATGTGTGTCTATGGACTTCATTTAATTTCTTTTCCGTCCAAAAGACCAGTGTACGTATATGAGACCCTAAATTGAAACAATCATATTCATCTATGACTATGAAGGAGAAGAAGCTAAGATATAAAGACGAATTGATTATTGATGGTGACCCTCCAAGCAATGGATCCTCTATATTGATTTGATAATTGATAAGTTGGTGTATATGGTCCTAGTCGGTGAGGAAAGGGAACAAAGCACGCGAGTCGGGCTATTTTATATTAGGTGAATAGTCGGATGCAGTTAACTTAGTGATTTGTTAAATGCGTTAGATAATTTAACATACTTAACTAAATTATAATCTAATAATTTTAAAACGATAATTTTATATGAAACTGGCTTCACCTGAGTTTACACCTTTATATGAACTCATTTGTAATCATTAAACACTAACGTGTCAAAGCAAAGACCCATTAGCTTAAAATTTTGTTCATAAATTATACATACGACAAAGTTGGAAACCTTCTCCAATTGCAAAATTTGCTAGCCATAGCTATATACAATCATTATTAGTCTCCTTTGCAATGCACTTCTCAAAGTGGTGATGAGTAGTATTATAGTAGTTATCAAAATCAAAAGTGAAATGAGTGAATGCTATTATGAACTGTTTGAAACGCCGTTACCAATGTACAATTAGGGAGACAATGAATGCCCTAACGTCTCCATCATGCCCTACTACTCCAAATTATTGAAGCTTTTATAGGCTTTTTTCGGTTGCCAAATTCCAACATGTATATGATTATTGTCTGATTGAATGTGACTAACGAATTGCATTACAATGGGGCTTTTTCATTTTAAAATTTAAAGCAAGCAAGCAACCGAACCATGTAATATATGTTGGGGAAGCAACAAGCCTAGTCACTAATCAACAAACCCACCTTCCTATTTACGTTGGAGATGCTACTTGCCACTTGCAAGGTCTTTGTTAATACTTAATAGAGCAATATTTACTTAAAGTAATGTTATAAAACCAATATTAGAAAGTCAATTAGAAAACCAATGAATAAGTAAGCATCCAAAATTAAAAAAATTATCATCCATATAATATAGAAGTTATCTATAACTTCTCATTGACTTCCAAGTATAGATTCCCCTGTACATATATCTGAGTAACATTATTTGTTCGAGTATCATTCTTTTGGTTAAATTAAACAATAATTGAATCGTGCAGTTATCACAAAAGTGCTGCGCCTCATAAGCAGTGTGGATAAGATCAACGTTGGCCAATTGATTCTCATAAACAAATACAAAGATATAAAAAGCATCACACAAAGTTACTGATAGTCCTACACTAACCTTACTCTACACAAGTTGAGCACTAGCCAAATAAAACCCCTAATTCCATAGTGGTCAAAAGGATTTTCAATTGTCAAGCATGATTTTGAGAAGTGTAGGACTAGTTTACTTCAAAATTTATTTTTTTATTTTAAATTCATACGAAAATAAATCAGTGCACACTTTCCTACACTGCAGACGTTGGGACAATGGTACCTGTTTCGTTGGAAGTTGGAACCCATTGAGAGAATTCGCAGATATACGGCCTAGGCTAAAAAACATCCCACTGGAGTAACAGATTATTTATATTTAAAGAAACGGAAGTACATAATCAGTATTCGCAAAATTGTAATTATTTCTTTGGGTCCATCTATGACAATCCTATTCCTATTTATGATTCACATTCACATATTAAACAAAATTCAAACGATATGGTTGTAGCAGTATGATCCCATCATATCTTCCACGTAATATTACACAATTGTCTGTCTCAGTGTCACAAGTATTTCTTTCTAGCCAACATATTGAACAGAAGAAAAAGAGAGGGGGGAAAAGAATAAGAAGAGGTTGATCAAATCAATAAACAAAAATTCCTATTTAGAAGCCCGATTCAAGCTGATCATGGGATTGAGAATATAGTAATCAGAGGCTCCAGTTGATGCATTTAGTCAATGGCAATGATGAGAAAACCAACAGATACATACATGAGAAAAACTGGGTAGAGCGCAAGAGCTTTCCTCCGAGGGTTGACTGCAGAACTCATGAAAGGATATGCAGCCCAAGAGCTCCAAGCCAATGTCACACATACCACAACCACTTTCAGTATGACATTGTCCTTCAACATACAGATCAATGCACCCACATCCAATGGGAACAAGCAATAACCCAGCAGACTCAGACTCTGGAAGAAAATGATGTGTCCACCCTGAAATTTTTTTACACATGAAATTTAAGTAAAAAATTTGCTTTCATGCCATAACTTTTCCAAATATAATTTTAACAGTGGTTAATGATTACTCTCCCCCCGACCATTCTTCCCCTTTTCTCCGTCAGTGTAGGCAACATCAAGTAACAGCTCAATCCTCATTTTCACACATGAAAACCGACATTTTACTAAAGTTCATCACAGAGATATGAAACTGAAAATTTCAAATTAACACCCAAAATATGACAAGTTGTGAAAGGGAAGGGGCCATTACCAGAAGCAGTACATTCAATGTCAAAATTACCGCGCCAGCAGCAAGTAAACCAAATGCAACAGCAAAGACCTCAGACTGAAACAATTACAGTAAAATAAATTAATCAATGAGAGAGAGAGATATGAAGAAAAGGGGTAGAACTGCCAAAATCAGTTGAACATGGTAAAAAAGGAGTGAACCAAGAAATACGAATCCCTGATACATAGATAACTGAAATCCAAGCAAAGAGACTGTCATGTTTGGGAATCCAGAACGATGATTGTTATTTAACACACATCAAAGTTAGAAATTAAGAGACAATAGTTTTTACTAAAAGATATCATTTAGATGAGACTTTAGTAGATCCACTCGAATCTACGGGAAATCAAGAGTCCTTACTCTAGGGCGAGAAAAGAAAAAGGGAAGGAATTCTGATATCTATCCAACATTTCAGGCACCGTGCATCACTGGGTTTCATTACAGGAGAGGGGCTGCATCCTGTGACCTTAACTTCAGCTCTCAAGGTTGATTAGCTAATTGGATATGGCAACACCAAAAAAAAAAAATGTCCATGGTTCCCAATAATAACATAACAAAACTTCAGTACTAAACTGAAGCAATCTAAAGGGATACATAGGTTTACAAGTTCCCTTAAGAGAAGTACAAAATCAGGTCACAAATTACTCATCTATAATGTAAAGATAGACAAAGAAATCGCCAATGTAATATGTGGCTAACAAATGCAATGTAAAATATGCAGAGCTATGAAGCATGCAGATAGAGAAGCTCAATAGTAATGCTGCTCCACATCCAAACTCAATGTTAGATTTAAAGCAGAAATGGAATCGAGTACTGTGTCCAACGGCGCAAAGAACCTAACAAGATTCAGATCTAAGGTATATATTATAGCAGAAGCTAGATACTTATTCTAAATCATTGAAGTAAGCATGCCTCGAAAATCTAGATCTAGATCAAGTAAGTGATGCTCGTGATCTGAATTCCTAAAAAACGTAGCTAGCCAGGAAATAGAAAAAAGAGAATGCACCTTCTTGACAGAAGCGGACCAAGAGAGAGTGAGGCCGAGGAAGACGATGAAGAAGAAAGGACCCCACAGATCCCAATCGCGGAGGGCCTTGCCGGGATCCTCACGGTAAGGGTTGGGGAAGACCACGAGCTTGAGGTTGCTGACGATCCTGGAGAGATCGCGCTTCACGGTATCCCATACGGGCTCGGTGAGAGTGTTGGGGGCGGGGCCGAAGCCTGAGGCGGCGATTTCGGGGCGGGAGGAGGGGAGGGGAGGGGGAGCGGGGACGGAGGAGGAGGGAGGAGGAAGGGGAGGGGGGAAGGAGTGTGGCTGGGGCTTGGGAGGGGCGGGCTTAGGGGGAGGAGGGGGGAGGCTGGAGGAGACGGGGATTTGGGCGCGTGGTGGACTGGGGGGTCTAGCTGGGAGGACGGTGGCCG
>JASCZI010181615.1:0-20598 GCA_036250425.1 Stylosanthes scabra
TTATCATAAATAATGATCCAGAATGCACACAAATAACCATCCAAAATGCACACAAATAACCATTGAAGCTAAACCAGAATGCACACAAATAACCATGCAGAATGCACACAAATAACCATTGAAGCTAAACCAGAATGCACACAAATAATCATGCAGAATGCACACAAATAACTATGCAGAATGCACATAAATAATCATCCAGAATGCACACAAATAACAAACAACCCAATCAAATATTGAAGCTAAACCAGAATGTACACAAATAACCATCCAAAATGCACACAAATAACCATTGAAGCTAAACCAGAATGCACACAAATAACCATGCAGAATGCACACAAACAATCATTCAGAATGCACACAAATAACAAACAACCCAATCAAATCTTGAAGCTAAACCAGAATGCACACAAATAACCATGCAGAATGCACACAAATAACCATCGAAAATGCACACAGATAACCATTGAAGCTAAACCAGAATGCACACAAATAACCATGCAGAATGCACAAAAATAACAATTCAAAATGCACACAAATAACCATTGAAGTTAAACCAGAATGCACACAAATAATCATGCAGAATGCACACAAATAATCATTTAGAATGCACACAAACCATCCAGAATGCACACAAATATCAAGTAAACCAATCAAATCTTGAATCAGGCAATTCAAAGCAAAGAAGAAGAAGAAAACGAAGACGACGACGACGACGACGAAGAAGAAGAAGAAAAAGAAAAAGAAGAAGACAACGACGAAGGAGGAGGAGGAGGCGACGGCGACGGCGACGAAAAAGGAAGATGATGAAGAAGAAGACAACGACGACGAATGAGGATGATGAAGATGACGACGGCAACGATGAAGAGAGTGCATGTTCATCACGCGCTTCGGAGGGTGAAAGTGGGCTTGTTTGAGCGTGTGGTTACTGAAATCACTTGATTTTGCACTTGGTTACTAAAATCACTTATGCACCTAGCATGATTGATATATATATGCTCACTCATAACCTATCTGGCTCGGGTTAATCTTATGATCATTACTAGCTAGTTATAGCACCCAAAAGACTTAAGTATATAATATGATTTTTAAGCATCATAGTCATGTAACCTTGAATTAGAGCAATAGTTAGCATAATTCATAATCTATATCCTTCTTTTGCTGAAATCTTTAGCTACAAATCTGTACCTAGTTATCTCTCCTTGGAAATTTTTCCTAAGGGCAAACACTCAACAACAATTGCTAAGTTTGGAGTTCATCATTATTCATCGACTTTTAGGAAGATGTCCAGTATTTAATTTATCTATATTATATATGCTCACGCTACCCATCTAATTTTTAGAATACAGTAAAAATAAAGTAATTTATTTTGTATTTATATAATTAAACTTTATTATATATGTCAATAATATTTTACATGATAATATATTTTATTTTTATAATTGAGATAAAAAGTAGAAAATCTACAAATTATTGATAGATTTATTTTGATATTTTATATTTTTGTCATTCCACTATGGAGCATGGTACTAATATGAATGAGTAAACACATGCATATTTAGGAGGATATAACAGAACAAGATACTAGGCCATAGACAGTAGGATATAGACACTAAAATTTAATATTTTTGTAATATGTTTGGCAATAATGGATATGAAACACATAAATAAAGCTAAAATTTAATGTAAATGACATTTTTATCATTTTAAAAAGATAATCTTGGAATAATAAACAATTTTGTGGGTAAAAAAGTAAAAATTATTAAAAAATTATTTGTCTATCCTCCTAAATTCTTTGTGCAGCAGTATCTTTGTTCAAAGGTGTACACAGAAATCGTGAAAATTCAATCAGAGACAGTGTATTCAGTGTCCATGTCTCTTTCACCAAATATGTTTATGTATATCAATATCTATGTCTCAGTGTCCTGTCCACCAAAAATAAATGCAGTCTTAAAGAACTCTTTAGATATGCAACTTTGAACTAGGGTTATTCATAGAAAATCTATTTCACAGCAACCATATTCATTAGATATATACTCGTAATTGAATTTGTTACAATTTTAACCATCTAACGGTTATACTGGATTTTCTCTTTGAGAATCTTACACAAAAGACATCTTCTATTTTCTCTATTCGATCAAAAGTAATTTGTCTAGAAGGTTACGATTATCTCTTTTCTTTTACATTTATTTCACTTTCTCTTCGTATTTTATTAGTTTGAGTGCTAGGGTATACATATCAAAACTGTCGAAACAAAATAAAATTCTCATCTCCTACCAGATATATACGAGATAGATAGAATAGAACAACATGATTCTAATTAAGATAAAATTTATAATCTAATATAAACTAAATGAATAAAAATAAAATAAAATAGTAGAAAAGAAAAACTTGTATAAAACCTAAACCCTTCAACATGGAATCACTTGAATAACTAGCATTACTATACTTAAAGTCTTAAAGATTTCTACGAGGCAACATCATTCTCCAATATTGGTGTTATTGATCTTATGAGTGATTCATATATAAGATGAACAAGACCTACTCATCCTTATCGTTATGCATAGTATCTGTTTGCCAAATAGTAGTGACCAAACACTAATGTCGGCTAATTCTTGAATGGTTCCAATAAAATAATAGTTATCAATTATTAGGGTGGGATGGAAATTAAATAATGCCATTATTCCCTATAACAAATTATTTTTGCACATCTCATCATCATCAGCTTTTTTGCAAACGTCATTGTAGCTAGGGCTTATGCTTAATTAACCTTTATTGAAAACTAATTTAAAAGAGGAGAGACTTGTTAATTAATTGAATATTTCAAACGCACTGAAATTAAATTTTGCAAGTTATATAACCAATCCACTTTGATGATATATTCTTTAGTATCAAACTTCCTTAGTCTGAATTCTGAAACTCGAGATTGGTAAGATGATGAAGATACTAAGTAATAATATTGTGTTTTAACATATCAAAGTAAGTGTCATTTAGAATAAATTAAAGAGAGTATATATGTTTAGGTCACACCAAAATCCAAAAATATTAGAATAAGTGTTGACAGAAATACGGATAATTGGATGTTGATAAATAAACTTTTTTTTCTATGTATTTATATGAATTTCTCGTTTAATTACAGAGGTAAAAAGCGAGAAAAAAAAACTTGAAGATAAATTATAAACTTAGTTTATTCTTCAGCATCTCTTCCATGTCTTCTTTTTTTTTTGGTGACTGCTTCCATGTCTTCTTTAATTAACAAAGATAACTCAATGGTTCTAATAAAGTGTATACAAATTATATTAGTTTATGACGTTAGTTATTTATTAGCATTAAGTTAGATAGTGGAAGTTGTTTGTATGTGTTCACCTTTTTCGCTGTTTCTTTCATTGGCTTGTTTATTACTAACGTGGCAATGTGGGATTGGTTAGTTATAGACTTTATAGTAGTGTATGTAATACTATTGTAGTAGGAGGGTATATGTATGTAATACTATTTATTTAAAAATTAATAACTGAATATTTGATTCAACAGTATGAAATGGGATGATCATATTGTTATATTAACGAATAAATATTACTTAATCCAAAAGAATATGGACATTAAACTTTGCTCCAAATCAGTAAATATTGGATTATGCTAACTATAAAATTTTGGCAAACACCTAAAACATATAATCAATATTGAGATTATTTTTTATTTTTTAATTTGATAACATTTTTTATTTATTAAAATAAAACTATTGTCAAATAATAAAAATAAAAATAAAAATACCAAAATATAGCCTTATAGTTTAGCTACATTGTTTAAGTTTGTCAAAATTTTACAACCATCATAGTAACTATAATCATAGGCACCTACTAATTATAATACACTTAGAAAACTGTAAATAATAATAAAAAATACACCAAATATAGTCAAAGTATATAAGTAATTATATTAAGCGATCAAAATTAACCATTAATTTAGAAAGATCAAAATTAACAATTAATTTAGAAAGTCTTGGAGTCAATATTGGGAGATAATAAGGAGTTAATATCATTTTTTTTCTTTTTTCTCTTCTTTTTTACCACTCACTCTTCTCCTAATTATATTTATTGGCTCCCTATTGGTCTCCTAATGTTGATTCCCTAACATTACTCAAAAATAAAATATATATTAAAATATAAAATATATATTAAAAATAAATTAAACAATACGTATATTTATATTCAATTATATAAGGTCTAATTTTAAAATACACATAATATTTTTTAATAAAAGTGTGCTCTTTATATAGAGCAACTTTTTAAAACTTTTCCTTCATTATTGACGTGACCCAACAAAGTAGGGAATTATATTCCTCAATAACTTCCCTTTTTAAGTGTATACCTAAAAAAAAAAAAAAACTTCCCTCTTAAAGTATACATGTACTCGTGGTGCCAATTAAGTGTGATCTTTTGTATCTCATTCTTGCTCCTCATGATGATTTCATTTAATTTGAGGCGCCTCTTTTTTTCTAAAAATAAAAAATAAAACCAACTTTTAGATAGCTAATATCAACAAACTTTAAAATTTAGTGTTTAGGATTAAAAATGTAAATTTAAAATAAAGAAAAATAATTAAATAAAATATGTTAATATTGATTGAAAAAAAAAGTTATATACATATATAAGTATACACACATTCATGCATTTATCAATGTATTTTCATACAAATAAATTCGCATGTCAAATACAAAAATAATGAAATCTCAATAAACAAGAATTATATATATATATATATATATATATATGCTCTTTTGTTGGGATATACTGTGCTGTGTGTATAGATTTGGAAAATAGGATTCTCCTTTTAAATATCTTGTGTGCACTGTCCCTACCTATTCCCCACGTTTTTCAATTGCTACAGTTCTAAGTGTTGTCTTTGTGTGCTTCCACTGCATTATATAGTATTATACAACACATCACCACTGTTCAACGCTATGATAGAAAATTCCAATACTGTTTCACACATGCGGAATTTAATCATAATTCTGAAGAAAAAAACAAATGTCATCTAATTAAATAATTAAGGAGTAAAAATAAACCATAACAAATTCCAATATTCTTCTTTTACAAGAAAAATAATCAAATATTCAACAATAAAATAATCAATTTTTTTATATCGTATAGTAATCAAATGTTTTCACGGTAGAATAGTTAATTTTTTTATGAATATAAAAACTCATTCATCACTCTATTTTATATTTTTATTTATAAATTAAAAACTGAATTTTATTATATTATTTATAATATTTAACATAAATGTGAATTAAAGTACATTATTATTATTTATAAAATTCCTTATAAACATGAATCTAGTTAAATATATTATTTATAAAATTTCTTATAAATGTGAAATATAAAAGCATATTATGAGTGGTTAGTTTTTAGTACACATGTAATATTACATGAGATATATCAATGAGAAAGAATCAGGACTTTAATATACATACTGATATTTAATAATGTGTTCTCAAATTAATATAAGTTTAATTTGATGGTGTAGCTTGAAGTCCATGTATATAGTGGAAAAAAATAAACGATAAGAAACTAAGATGTTGATTATTGAAAAGACAACGGGAGAGGTATGAGTAAACCTAAATTCAAAAAGTATTGGAACATTATAATTATTATCAATAATAATGGGTTAATAGTTGACTTCAACAATAAATTTTAGAAGAAAAAAAAAGGAAAGAATATAATACATTTTATAATTTATAGTAAGAAAATGATGATAAGTTAAACGTAGCTCTAAAAAAATGTCATCCAAATTAAATATCTTATATGCTTTATATATAAAATTACTTTTTAAAGTAGAAATCAACTTCTGTCAACTAGAAGAAAAAAGAAATTAAAATAAATTAAACATTAATTGAATAAAAACCAGTTTCCCAACATTTTTCACTTGAAAGTTGAAATAACATTTTTGGTGTGTATTAACTTGCATCTAATAGTTGACAATAACAGGCATATGCTTTTTGTCGTTCTTTATTCTTTCTCTTTTATTCTTTTTCTCTTGACAATAGTGTCAAATCATGTAACTAACCTTCTGTAATGCAATAACAATGTCAAATAATATTAAAATAATTTATTGATATACATTTTTGTTATAAATCAATGGTATAGAATTATGAGTTTAATTTTGATGCAGTAACCTTATAAAAAGTTTTACAGTCATTCAATTAAAGTTATGCATTTATATGACTTTAGAAATAGTGAGTTTGAAAATTAATCTTTTAATAATATAATAACACCTAATTAAATATGTGTAAAAAAAATTTTATATTGACGGAAAATTAAATTCTAGAATTATTGAGCAAACTATTAAAATGATATTCAAAAATCCATATCTCTAACAAAAATAATTTCAAAAGATATAAATAACAACCGGCAAGTGAATCCATTTCTATTATATATTTTTGTTTTGAATTTATGTGTCCTAAAATTGCAAGAATGCTGCAATTTCATGGAAATTCACTCTGCAAAAACTGGCATAAGAGACTTGAATGTCAATTAGACTCAACACTCAATCCACAAAGGGGATTTGTGTGGCATTAGCTAGCTACCTGAGAATAAAATTTCACTTCACTACAAAATTTTCATTATTAAGAAAAAACCATCAAGGGAAAATGTATGCTTGATGTTACAGTTTCATAGAGAACCGAAAGTAGATTACAAGTATATATACCTCTCCAAATGCCAAAAACAAAAAAAAAGCTATGATATAAGAACAAATAAAAAAATGAAATAAACCACAACAACATAGGAAGGTGCAGCTAAATTAAGCACCATATGCCACCAAACTCAAGAGGGGGCAAGAAAAAAAAAATTATTGCCTTTTTCTACTTTTTTTGTTACCTCGCTTTGTTACTTTAAGACATTGCTGCCTCAAATAACTGTCATTGCTTTCGGTTAGGATTATCTCTCCTAACCCACTGTTGGGCTGGTTTTCTTGAATTTCTGACAGTTGAATTAGAATGGTGGTTACCTGCTCTCTGCTTCCTTGCACCAGAATTCCTATGCCCACTTGAGCTAGGCCTGTTTGAGCTAGGCTCATGTCTTCCGGACCCGACTTCAGGTGGATCCTTTTCTTGTTGCTCATCAGATTCCTTCGACTGCGTGGAGCTCGACATTGCTACTGGTTGTGGAAGATACATTCCGGGCACTATTACTATATCTTTCTTGGATTCAATCAAGCCACTGTTCTCCTTCTGTAAATTTAAGATGGTTTCGAATTTCTTCCTCCTAATGATCTCATCCTCAGATTGAAGGAGATTTTCCTCATCATTGGCTTCATCATTTTCCAATCTCTGAATTCCAATAGAAAACAGAAATGAATAACTTCAAGAGCAACACAAAAGGAGCTATATTTGTCAATTTGAGTTTATGGTTCAACCAATTTACAAGAAATCAAACTTCCCTTAATCCTAAGTTTGCAACTGAAATACACACCTAATTTTAAGAACTATCTATAATCTTTAATTAATAAATGGTGGACGAAACTTTACTGCAACACTAGAAGAACAAAATTTGTGAGGAACAATCTTTGCACACGCATCTAGGATTTTTAACAATATTTGGCCTCCCTTTGGTGACTGTAAACAATAATAATTAGAATCTAATACACTAATGTTTTATATAAGAACCAAAAAACTTACCAATTGCGAAGAATGCGAGTCAACTAGGTGAAGCACATGATCCAAATCCTTTCCATCAAAAGGCTTGCGACAGACTGGGCAGTTTCCAACTCCCTCTTGCATTTTTCCATTTTTATCTAATAACACAAACAGAAATTCCTTAGAAAATTGCACTCCCCATTTGTCATGGTATTCACTAAGATTGTTTTAACAAATGACCAAAGAAGCAGAAGTCCTCAATGCAAAGAGATTAGTATAGATACCACAATTTAAATTAACTACAAACAGTAAACTACAATCTCAAATTGTAAACATCTCAAGAAGACAAGAACTCCTAGGACTAAGGAGTTGTTTCTGAGTTGGGGGAAAAGGGAAGGAAAGGAAATTTTGTAGTGTTAAATTTTGAATTTTTTAACCACAAACCCTTCCTTTCCCTTCCCTACCCCCCAAAATCCCAATTCACAAACACTCCTAAGTAAAGAGACTAACTAATTTGAACATACATGGAGTAGATTTGTCATTAATGGAGAGGTTTTAATATCAAATGGTTTCTAGATAATTACAACAAAAAGCAGAATATATGAAATAAAAGTTTAGGAAGAAGCAAGTTAGCATTGGCTTGAATGTGAAAGACGGGATCGTACTATACTACAAGTAACATAGTTTAGTTATGTTGGATCTTATATTCTTATATACAGTGACAAAGGTTGTCAATTTTTAAAACTTTTCATCATTGATGATCAAAATGGAGAAATTTTCACTGTGACTGGAATGTGCCTCTTAGACTCAAAGGCAAACTGAACTGAAGAGCAGAAAGACCAGTGATGGAGCATAAGTTGAGCATAAGTTAAGAGTTGTGGATATAACTTCATATTGTGGACCATATCTAGATGTAATTTCACATTGCGAACCATGTAATGTCAAAAGTAAATATCTGATTATCCATACCTCGGTTAGGATGTGTAGTTGCACTAGCTGAATAAGCAGATTCTGTTTCTTTAGAAGTTTGAATCCAGTTCCACCATCGAATGATACATTCACTGTCAATTATCAACAAATATTAGGAAGAAAATTAGATGTTAAAATCGCATGAACCAAAATAAAGTTAACTATATAGAACCTCAACCTCTAAAACTCTTATAAATGAATAATGAACGTAAGAACCAAATGATCAAAACACAAAATGATAATATTAATAAGAGTGCACCTGTGGAAACAGTGAAAGCAAGACATCAGCTTCATAAAAGGCAAGTTTGTACTGTTTTGATCTTCGGCAACCAAAGGGAACAAGCACAATGGACAATCACCATCAGGATGGTTCATAACTGACAGCTTCTCTGCTGCTTCCTACAAATATAATTTACATGGGGAATTATAAGTCAAGATGAGATTATAAATCTATTTTGATGTGCTATCTATTTTAAGGTTCCACAATTTTCATGTTTACCCAAAGCTAAATCGCAAATTAAACAACATCAAAGCCTTGTCCTATTAGGTGGAGTCAATTGCATGGATCAAACAACACTATTGTGCCTTAACAAAATGTGCAATCCAAACATCTTTATCACTTAATGGCAATCTATCCTAAGGTTATAGATTGACACAAGTCCTATAACTAAAGTACATTGCCTAGGGAGCAAAGTGTGTAGCAACAAATCATCGATTATTTCATTGATGACAAAATGGACATGTGGAAAAGCGAGAGAATAAAATCTTTTTTTTTGGAGTGATGTAAATCTTAATATACCAAAAGGAAGGGGGGGAAATTATTGCAGTCACTGATTCAGAAGGTGCATCAGATATATAACAATGAAACCGTTATGACGTTACCTCGCAAAGAGCTACAAGCATTAAAGAAGGGGAGAGCTCGTCAGCTTTACTTCGTATGTAATTCAACAGATACTTTTGTCTCTGTTCATCCAGACCCTTGGAATCCACAAGATTGACAGAAGGCGGTTCTTTCGGATACTATCACAATAATAAAGATGCAAAAGAATATAAGCTTGTCCATAATGATTTAGAAAAAGGAATCAAGAATCGCATTGCACAAGATTCCCAAACTAATTTAAGAATGAGATGATACTGGAAAACAACCAGTTATATCCAACAAAAATAAATTTCACAGGATTACTCATGCAGTCTCTCAGCAAGAAGAGGACTATAAAAGTGCATCAAATAACCTGATCAACTTTACTTTATGGCACCCAGATAACTTTATCCAAATTATGTGTTTTTTTTTTTTTAAAATTTTATTAAAACAAGAACTTCATCAAGACATCAAGGAAGTGAAGCTTCCTAAAACTGCAACCTTGCTATAAGGGAACCCCTTTTCAAATGACAATGAACTTTACATCAAGTGGAAGCTAAATAAAAGACCAAGCTTCAGATTCTAAAATAATATCCTAAGCTACCATATTCAAAAGCACCTAGCAAACTCTTCTTGTACATGCAAAGTGCAACAAAACATACCTGCGGGCCTGCTTTTATCTCTACAATGGCTTCTACAAACTGTAAAGAGAAATAAGACAAAAATTATTTTAGAAATCAGAATCATACATTTGCTCTATAAGCAGTATCACACATCTAAAATAAAAACCAACAGAACAAGGGAAACAAAAATGCATTCATAACTCTGTAATATCTAATCATCATAACTATTAGAATCCCACATCACCAAGAAATAACAAATAAGGCCTCAAACAATCTCCTTAAGTTTCTGGCAACACGGATTGAAGATTGAATCATCCCAAGGAAACTAAGCCTTTTGCACAATAATCATAACCCCAATCAAGTTTAATATCAAATCAAGAAATTAACATAATCATCAAAATATAGAGCTACTAATCCTATCAAGTAATCAAATCTTTTTGTGCACTACTGCCAAACTTCCAGCTCATCGAATTCATATCAAGATTATAGTATATAGTACATACAATAATACCACCACTGAACCAAACTCATCTTCTGAAAACTGATTCCTATGATTTCAAAAAGCACGCTTATGATACTTACTTGGAACATAAACTTAGTTTCTTTTATATAAAAAAAAATCACAGTAATTGAACATAGCTCTCAGTTTTACGGTTGCGGAACTAAAAGAATACAAGTGATCATACATGAATCGAAGCCAGAAGAAGAAAGCATAAATAAAATGAAAAGAAATTAATATATGAAATTGACCTGTTCGAAGGAAACATCAGCGGTTCTTGGCTTGAGGGAGATGCGAAAATGGGGAGGGAAAGATTCTAGAAGGACGCAATCGGTTCCATAGACGGCCTCCACAGCTTGAACTTCAGCCACCACTTCTTCTTCTTCTTCTGTCGCCATTTTCTTTCGCTGATTCTTTGGAATGGACACGTCTCTCAAGAATTGGATTTTATTTCAGCGTCGCCAAAATTGATTATTCTCAACCAATATTTTGCCAATGACAAGAAGGGGAGTTATTCGGGGCAAAGTTAATATTAAAATAGAGATTTTATCTTTTATACCGTAAGAAAGTTAAAGTAAAATATAAATTTTATTATATCTATATTATAAGTTCATATTATTTATATTTATACAAAATAAGTCCCTATTTTTATACGAAATATTCAAAGAAAATTTGAATTTGCATTAGAGATGGTTAATGAAATAAGATGGGTCTCAATAAAGAACTTTTTTTTGGTTGAAAAATAGTTAAATTTTATCAGTTTTTTTTTATAAAATTTAAAATAAATTAAAACAGAATATTAAAATAATAAACATTACTTTTAATCTCAAATCACTATTTCTTTCTAGTTCTTTGCTAGGGTTTCTTATTGTGCCCTATTAGGGTTTCTTTTATGTCCTAATAGGACTCTTTTAGTGCTTTGATGTGTCCTATTAGAATTTTAATGTGTTATTTTGAGTTTTGATGTGCTCTGATAGGGTTTTGAGAAATAACCTTATTTCCTTATCCTTTTCATGTGTCACACAATACAATTCAACTATCATGGCCGATTTGTCTGTTATAAGGGTGAAGAATATTAATCTTAATGTGAGGGAAGAAGAAACTTTCATAGTTTTGGATGGATTTAAGATCAGAAGACGAGCTAGTCTGATCGCTGCGATTCTCTGGAAGTTTTGGAACCATCACAATCTTCGAATATTTGAAGGTGTTGCTGATGCCTCCAGATCTGGTTCTTCAATCGGCTATGAATTTGATCCAAGAATACCACCAACATCATCCTCCTTAATTTTGATTTTCATTTATGTATTCTCTCTTCTTTAGTAATTTACATTATGATATTTTGATTATGTTTTGTTATTCTAGTGGAATGAAATACAACTGCTTTTGATAAAAAAAAAAATTTCAAATCACTATTTACAAAACATGGTATTATAATTATAAATACCATTTTTTTTAAGGAGGGTATCCTAGGCCCGGCAAATCAGACTAATCCCTTACGCCATATGGAGTGCTCCTTTCGGAGGATTTGACGTGGTCACATCCTCTTTTGCATACATGCCGCCACCAAGGTTTGAATCGAAACTAGACACTTAAGCAACCCAAGTCACTTAGCACAAGGAAATATGCTCTAACATTTCATTTTGTTTATTTAGTTATTTTTTTCGAAGTAACCAACTATTAATAGACTCGAATTTGAGAACTTTTATATCGATGGAGGATGGAGGAGTATACATTAATTTGTTCTTAGTACGATTTGCTTGGTCAAAACCAAAATGATTATGGACCAATCCAGATCATTAGTCAGATTATTACTTCGATCTGAATGAGTAAACGTCAAATTTGGTTGGAATTACAAGGTCAGTGGATTCAGCCTCCAAGATTTTAGAAGGTTGGGCTGACAAAATTTACCAAACTTCTTCAATTGGGGTTGAATGAGTAATCATGGGTAATCATTTCTAATTTCAACTAAACGTGTGGATAACATTATTGATTTTTTAAAATCATTTTATTTATTTTAAATTTTAAATCTTAAATAATAAATTTTAAATAAAAAATTATTTGTACATTAAAATTCACTTAACAAATTAGCCACTCAATATTTGTATATACATATATATATTGTTTAATTAATTTTCAATGTGTATTTAATATTTTAACATATATTTTATATTTGTAACTGATTTAACGATTGAATTATAGACTTAAATTATAAAAATACGATAACTGCTTGTTTATTAACTGCATTGCATTTGTTTTGGAATTAATAACAGTACAAATTTTGGTTCTTTGAACTAATCCCATATAAAAAGGCTAAGAATTAGCATTTACTGATCTTACTCTTATCCACAAGAATGAACATCCCACAGCTTTCTCTCATTGCAACACCCTTTGTGTGCTTATTGCTTAAAATTCTGTTGATAAATAACTATTTCTCCAACTGAACACCCTTTCACTTCTCTTCTCAGTCAAAGAGTTAGCACTTGTTTTTATCATTTTTCAGTGTTTCAAATCTTGAATGAATATATTGTGAATGAAATGCAAAGAAATAATTAAATTTAATTGTACAACATTAACCAGCTCTGAATATGGAGATTAATAACTGATTTGAAATTCACCTAAGCCGTGGATAGAGCATTGCATAAAGACTTGTATGCATTTACACATAGCTTGAACTTCTCTTCAGCCATTGCCTGCCATCACGTAGAGGCGAAAGAGCAAAAAAGAGATCCGTTAACGAAAAAGACAATGCGGAAATGAGAAACAAATACCATAATCAGATTTTTCATGCTTTTATAAGACACTATCATAATATAAAGCAATGCCAATTTCTAAGGAATAGATTTAGGCCAAACAAATACTTTAAACTCACCTGGGAAGGGCCTTGATGCTTATCAGGATGCCATTTTAAAGCCGACAACCGGAAACTACACAGGCAAGAAAGAGCTATGAGAAATTTTTTATGTGTGCATATCCAAAGACAAGAACCAGCACTAAATAAGGAACCCTAAAGACTTACGCATTTTTAACATCTTCGATCTTTAGAGGACCTGTAGCGGGTAGACCAAGGGTAGTTCTATCAGATCTTGATCCTACATAACATGAATCATCATCATCATCATCATCAGACTCTATGTCACTCACACTTTTCCACTTGTTGTTTGTCCTATTGAAGTGATCCCTCCATTCAAAGCCAGAGCCAGAAGTCGAAGACTCATGAGAAGATCCCCTCAAATTAGTAAAAGACCATGTGTACCACTTTTTACCAAATTTTGCTTGGAAGATTTGCTCAGGACCATCATCAAAGTCCTCGCAGAAACTTTCTCTCCTGATCTTACCTGAACTTAAAATGGAGATCAACGGTTAGGAAAATAAAAGCATAATATTATTAAGATAGCAAGAAGATTAATAGACACAAGAGAATAGAAAACAAGCAGAATTTTTTCATATTAAAAGTGTAAACAACAGAAGGAACAAAGTACATAACTAAAAGCTAAGAACTCACGTTTAGTTTTCTTTTGTGATTTCCCACCAAACCGCTGACCAGACCGTGGTTGATCTTTATTGGAAAAACTTTTTGAATGATCATCTTGATCTCCATACCAGTCAGATCTCCATTTAGCTTCCTTGTCCTAGGAAAAGGTGTGTAAACCAAAAAGCATCATCGCGAATTGTCGGCGGTAAGAAATTCTAATTCATAGGTATAAGAAAAACATAAAAGGTTACAACGAAGATCTTAGAAGGCATACCTCAAATGAAATTTTAGAGGAACCACTATTGTAAAGTAGATTTTTTAAAGCTTTCTTTGCATCAGCTCGCTTTTGCCGGGTAACATATTTGATATGACTCTGCAATTCACATTTGCAGAATCGGTAAAATAACTACATTAGCTCCAATTAGGGTTGTAAGTCCTAAACCACATGCCTAACAAATTTCAATCTAGAATGAGAATTCTCTATGAATCTCTTCTCTTCAGATATTGCATACCACACTGAATAATTGTTCATTCTTCATATATAGGAGTATTCAGATTAGGAAATTCTTTCTATGTGCACATTAAGAACAATAACATCTGTTATATCAAATTTGAATTGCAATGCAAAAAATCAAGATACTAATAGGGAACAACATCTGAAATATTAATATTAACCGCACTGAAAAAATTAATTAAAAATGAAACAAAATACTCCACGGTTATTGGAAAAATGTTAGATGAAAATTGAAATGCATACCTTAGATGGTTGTTGACCACTTCCTCTTACATCCTGCAAGAAAAGTGGAAAAAAATCTATGAAAAGAAGGGGGAAAAAATCATAGCAATCAGAAAGAAAAAAATGAAGAGATAATTATAAACTCACGGAGTTCCATTTACTCTTCCATTTGTCGTAGGAATACGGAGTTGAATGAAAAGCATAAGAAGATTGGCGTTGAAAGAAGTAAGAGTCTATAGAGAACAAGTTTCGGCATCGTGATGAAGCTCTTTGCATATTATCGAAGGAGATGAATGGCAATGGCTCTGACCAAAAGGAATATCGAGGTTCAAGGGTATCTTTCAATTCAACATTCGACTAGAACACGGTGTCGTTTCGAGTTTCCTGTGTTTGTGGAATTGTGGGTTTTTTTTTTGACACTTGGAATTGTGGTTTGTGGTCTGTGGAATCCCCACGCGGGGGAAACTTTTATGGGCTTCAGACCCAAAGTTTATTGGGCCTCATTCCCTTTTATCCACCACCTAACGTTTGCTTCACATGGACTCCAAGGCGGGAAATTTGGTTGCGCATGAAATAGCAAAATTTGCATTAGAGAGTGATTGCGTTACAGGATGCAGTTTACATTGTTAGATGTAGTAGCTTGTATCCAATTATGTGCAGTTTAGAAACTTTGGTAATGGGAATGGAAGAGATTGGGACGGGTAGGCCAGGGGTTGGGGTGAGTTTAGTTTAACCAAGGTGAGCTATGAGGCAGTGCGGTGGTCAGGGTGGCGGACGATGAAGCGGCCGGCGGAAGCACCTTTGGTGGCTGATGCTGCATTGTGCATGTGATATTGACGTTAGGGATATGGAAATGAGGGCAAGAAAAGAGTTAAAGACAATAGACAAAAACAAATGAAAGGATCATAAAATAAATTAACTTTATAATTTTTAACATGGAGAAAGTTTTATTATTTTAATTTGAAGAATCTGATCCTTCGTTTTAATTTGTGTTGTTTAAAAAGTTATAGTAAGAAAAAGTATAAAATAAAATGAATGGTTTAAGATTTAATTTTGATACGCTACATCAACAAAAATAATTACATTGCTTGCATAAATTATCATAAAAAAACATTTTACGGTGTATTAAATTTAAACTCATATATATGTGAAACAAAGAAGATTTGCCTTTTCTTATTGTATGATGATGAATGAAGAATATCCAAAGGATAATACATAAACATAATACACATGCTACATCTAATTTACAAACTTGCCCCCATCCCCAAGAAAAAAAGCAGCATATACAAACTCGAATGAAACCAAGAAACCAAAAAAGTGCTACATTTTGCTCAAGGCCTTTGAAGCCAGAAAACTACTTGGTCTATCCTATGAGGAATAAATATCGTGTTTAAGGATCCTTAAAATCCTGGAAGAACTGTGAGGTCCGCTATTCCTCTTGGAAGCTCAGCAATTTCTTTTAGCATAGCTAGCCTATTCTTTCTGATCTTATCATCATCCTACATTGCAATAAAAAAGAATGTAAAACAAGAAATATAGATGGAAACTTGAGTTCAAATATATATTTATGTTAACCAAAGTTTTGAAAGATTAATTTTGAAAGTGTTTAGTGTAAAACTTTTACGGATAGCGTATTAAAATTACGTTTATTTTGTTGTTAAATCATGGAGCACATGAGGCATTGTTGAACAACAAATATATGAAAAACAAAAGCTAATCCTCTAATTGGGCAGAAAGATTAACATACCACCATAACAAAGACATTGTTGAAAAAATCCTCAAGCGGCTGTATTAGCTGAGATGAAATCTCAACAAAATCATCAATGTCTTGACCTGTGAAGTTAGGACAATATCAATATCATGATAAATAAGCAAATTGAAAAATAAGAAAAATGTTCCATGTACAAGAATTATATGCACAAAAAAAAAAAGGGGAGTACCAAGCAAATACAGAGACTAAGACATTCCTTACTCATGAGAGGTAGCAACAATAAATAAAATATCAACAGTATACATAGGAGCTAGAGATATATACCACGATTAATACTCTCTTTAACTGACAAAAATGTGCTCCATAAAACTCTCTCTTCATTTGTCTCAAAAGCAGCCTCATCCACCTAAGTTCCCATATTGAGACACATGCCAAAAATATTAATTATAATATAAATATATAAAAGTTAATCATACACGTGGTCATTAACTTAAGATCAACTATGCAATAGAAACTAGTTGTCAATTTGGTTTTGGGTAAAACTCGTGGTAAAATTTATAAACATTTTTTGGGTATGTTTTCGCTTATAAAATATATCCATGAAATTCAGACCCCATTTTTTCCATATTACCTAATTAATAGTTGGACTAGTTACATAGATCAAATGAAATAACTGAAATAATAAACAAAAATACCGTCACATTCAGTTCGCCTTCCTTCCCCCGGACAATTCTTGTTGGTCGAGAATATGCTTCAACCACTTTAGGGAAAAGTGTTTCTCTTGATAATTCTTCCATCTAAATCAGTAAATGTAAACCATTAGGGCTGCATGAATTGTTGAAAAGTACTTACCATTTTGTTCCCTAGACTTGCATTAAATTACGACTTTGGTTTGATATGGGTTCCTACATTTTCCAACTATTTATGTTGTGATATTTCAGAGATCAAAACAAAACTACAGAGCTAAGCCTAAAAAATTTAGCAATTATAAGAACTGATACTTAATTGTAGGAACTAAGAACTAAATTATGACACTCTAAATGTGCAGTGAAATGAAACAAAGTTGCCTACTTTATATGCAGACTTTGCTGCTAGACTGGGAAAATTTGCTCTCTCAGCAAGAACGGAACGAACAAATTCTGCACTCACTCCCTTGTCAACCTGTTAACAAAATAAAGCATCGTGGTAAGTCTCAGTAACTAATGTTCTACATGGCCTAACAGTTGTTAAAATTATGCTCCTGTGTCTTTATTAGCCAATGCTTGTGTTAAAGTTAATTTTAAATTTGATGAAAGCATGCCCCCCTCTAAATGTGGTAGTTTTGTGGCAAAGGGACATTATAGTAATGGTTTATTTTTCCTGAGTGTTTCTTATGTTGTGATTGAAAATGCATATTCTAATATTTGACTGATTATTGTGATTTATGGCTTGCAAAGTTTGAGAAAGTAATGTTCGATGGATATAAAATGAATGATTCTGATAACTGATAAGTTCATTTATAGTAAATTCGATGATGATTTTAATGGTGTTATTTTGTTTGTGTGTGGATGATTTGTTTATTCTAGGAACTAATATAGATGTGATTAGTGATATTCAACATTTTCTATAAAAACATAATACCTACCAGAAACTGCTCTAATCTTCGAGTGACAAACTGATGTACCTATAATAAAATCATAATCACCAGACTTTAATGTCATAGAAAATTGAAAATCAAAATAACAATTAATCAAGCTAGTAGAATGGTGAATTAAGTGAGGAGTGAAGGTTTTCATCATACATCATCTATTACATGCGGATCCACTTTGATGGGCTGTGCATCTGCAGCAAGTTGCAGAGCCTCTTTAAAATTTAGGTTTTTATTCTTTTCCACCAACAATTGTACCTGAAAGATATTGAGTAACTCTATGAGCGAAAACATTTAAATTTAAAGGGGTTAAGAAATGCTTTTTCAGCGCCCCCACAAAGAAAAAAAAATTATTGAAAGAAGAAGTAAGTTTAAAAATAATATTTATTACTTACAAGACCATACGAGATTCTCCGCAGACCAAATGGGTCATTTGTAGAACTAGGTTGACAGCCAGCAGAAAACAAACCTACCAGGCTATCTAATCTGCAGATAACCATCATGTCATAGACTCATTCGAAATTCTGAGAGAAAGTTCCGATTGAAAAGAAAAAGAATGTTAAGGAACCACAGAATAAAAATTGCTTTTGCCAATGCCGTGAGAAACAGAAGTACTATTAACAGTTAAAAAGCAAAATCCAACATTTGATCACAAAAAGGCAACTAACACTTATTTAAATAAGCCATCATTTTAGTCTTTCCAAAATGAAAATGGCCTAATTAATAGATTATATAAACATCTATTTAATAACTAATGTACCTAAAAAATAGATATATAAAGATTTACTACGCTTTAAGAACCTAAAATTTTACATTGGAGTAATATTCAATAAAACAGACATAAATGACTTTTGTTTCTTCTAGTAGAAATGAGTTCTGTTAATCTGTCAGAAACATTTTCTACAACAAACAGGGAAAGGTCCATAGCTGGCATTAGTTATAAGTTATACCTATCAGCAATGGCCAAAACTATGCCAGCATCACTCTTGGGTAGTATGTCCCCAGAAAATCTAGGAAGCGTGATCTCAAACAAGGCATCTGCAATCTGCAAAGATAAAGATTGACAAGGAAAAGAAGCAATGTTATGCACAAATATATTAAGAAGCTAGTAACCAAACAGGATATAAATTGCAAGGAGGTGTTGAAACATGACATCTATGCTTGCTGAATAATAACCAACTTAAACAACCTGCTCTGAATATCCATCTCTAATGGCATAGTGACGTCCCATTATTCCTGAAAGTGAGGTAAATTCAGTGACAACAGCAGTGGCAAGATCAGACATAGCAAGCGAGGCAGCATCCCGGACGATTTGTTGTTTATCTTCACTAATATTCAGGATGTAACTTAGCTTAATCACCATGTTTTCAATACGAGTCATCTTATCCAACATGGTTCCAAGCTTCTCCTGTTTCATTTCATGTTGGGCAAACAAAAGAAGCTATTAGAGCTAAGCAGTGTTTCTCCAATAATCTACACCTATCAGTATTAATCTCTAACTTTTATCCTTGTTGTCTTCAAAATATTTACATCAACCTTGTATGAATTTATTTCTACCTTATTTAAAGAAAAGGAGGGCGGAAGGTATAGGAAATGGCAAGGCTTTTTAGCTGAAAGTTTTATTTACAACTCACATGAAAGAGAATATCTTTAAGTTGGTTCCGGAATTCAGAGAATTTTTTACAAGTGTCCATCTCATAAAAGAACTTGGCATCTTCATAGCGAGCCCTGAAAATGTGATTTAATATGTTCCGTTAAAGTGGAGATCTTATGGAAGAACAAACATAAGATGTGTACATCTACATTGTCAAAATCTGCAACTTTTTTGTTTGTGACAGCAAACAATGGAAGAAAAAAGTCACTCTCCATCTGGTATAGGATCATTAGAAACCCATATCTTTTTTCCCACGTATTACTAATACCTTGATGAGTTATCAAATTCTTTACTGATTATAAGTTTAATCAGGTCATCTTCATCCATCAAAAAAGAAACATAAGATGGTTAGAAGTTCAATCCTCCTCACCCCCAATTTTAAAAATATAATATTTCATCACAAAGTAGAGCAAGCCTAACAAACTATTGCAGTGTATTAGAAAGATAAAACAATTCTTAATTCCAGCCATCAAGGGCACTTGCACCAAAGTTGAAAGCCTGGGTATCATAGGAACTCCCTTTCAATGAACTATATGTAAAATAATTTATGATAGACTACATATAAACAGTAGGAGAATACCTGAGGACAGCTTCATTTCCTTTCCTCACAGTAGCCTCATCAATTGCTCCATTTGCAACCTAAAAGAAAATCCGACCCTATTTAAACATACAAAAAACATGCAGTTATACAAGGAGATTGATCAATTGGAAAGAACTTACCGCAATAAAATAAGGCAACAACCGTCCTTCATCATCACATACAGCAAAATATTTCTGATGCTTTTGCATAACCTGCAGGCATGGTACACAAT
>JASCZI010181615.1:20608-42992 GCA_036250425.1 Stylosanthes scabra
GACTATCAATGATTAGTCTCTCGTTTTTTATAATCAAGATATATCACTTATTTCATCCAATCTAGTCTTTCAGACAGAAACCAAATGTATAACGAACGATAATCATTTCATCCACAAAAGGATTCTCTTTGTAAACATCATTGCAGCTTTTGTACTGGATAACATAAAGATAAGGTCTGCATAGCCTTCACAAGTATTGGATACCCCTGCAACAGGCCTACTCAATTTTAAGATGATGAGGTATCGTATTCAAGTGCCTCATCACCTCAAGATAATTTGTAGATAGAAAGTTTCGAGCAACCCTCCCCAAGAGCTCTAGCTTTTGGAATTGAATTATCTCCACTTTATTCTAATATGAACTCTAGTGATCAATTAGTTGATATCTTCACTAAATCTCTGAGATCCAACTCATTTATATGTAACAAGATGGATCGAATAATATATATGCTCCAAATTGCCAGGCGTGTATTCGATAATATTAGAAATTAAGATGTAGATTAATGTACGCAGGAAAAAGCTGAATATATACGGATAATGCACATTAAGTTTAAGTGTTTATCACATGGAAGTTAAGTAAAAATCTCTCTCAAGTGTTGAATTGATGGTAAAGGGAAAAATTGTTCATTCATGAAATCATATTATCCCCCAAGAACTATTTATTGAATATTGAACATGTAAACAAACTTAAATAACAAGCAGTTGCACATTTAAGCATTACATCCGAATACTACTATGTTATATTCAAAATTCAACAAAGAATGCATAAATCACTCATTGAACTAATTCAACTAGACATGTCCCCTACACATATCATGTGAGATGGAATTATCATTTTCATTAGTTTAAAGAACAGGATATGAATGCCAATAAAGTGCTTACCATGGTCAAAAGATCTTTTGGAAGGTCCAAGAAGGTTTCCTTAAACTTTCCAAGCACTGGAACAGGTGCCTCAACAAGATTGAGGACCTAAATGTAGAGGAAAGTAAAAATCTTTAGAAATGCACATATGCAACAATATTGCAGAAACAGAACACAAAAAATCTACCTCATCAAGCAAGCCTTTTGGAATAACAATTTGGCCATTTACACTTTCGGCTAATGCATTAGATTGCTCAACAACAATTTTCTTGCGGCCCTGCCAGTTGTACGATTTGATTAAAAAATGCATGATGTATGAGTATATGTTACGGTGATTATCCACAACTTATCTACTCATACCTCAACTGCAACATTGATTCCCGCATTTTTCATTGCAACTGAATACGATTCTGCACTTTCAACCTGTAAATCAAGTATAGAATTACTTTTAACAAAAGAAATTTATTAAGCCACAAAATATTACGAAGATAGTGATCAACAATAAAAAGGGGAAAATGGTTTTTAAAAAAAAGGAGACAACAAGAGGGGAGAAAAAGATAACAGAGTCATAGCACACACACATATAACCAGAAAAGACATGGAGCTATATTTATGTGAATGTTTTTATGTTTGGAATGTACAGATGATGTTCAAGGTACAAAACTATCATTGATATGTATAAAAACTCGACTCCAATCAGCACAGAATGAAATGCAAATAAGTAAAGAGTATATTAATCATATCATTATATCTTTTGAGTCTCTTATTGACCATACAAACTAAGTTTGCAGTTGCCCAAAAACAAAAAAAGGCTTCAAAAATGCACCTGGAGAATAGCTGAAGAAGTATTGCGAAGACCACGAGATAAGTTTCCACTACATTATACAAAGAAACATGATAAGTATTATTCAACCATCAGATAATTTGAAGGAGAAGGCTAAAAAAAAAGTGCCAAATAGATGTTATTATAATTAATAATTAATATTATTTATGGGCTGGTTATAGAAGACAAGAATGGTTTTTCCTGGTTTTACTCTATGATCTATTTTATGGCTTCTGTTCTGGCAAAAACTAAAACCAACTTAATCATAAGAAATAGCCTAGATATGTCAAATTATCAAATTATGAATGAAGCTAATAGTGAACAGTCAGTTGTTCAACATAAGGTTTCAGGTTTGAAAATAAAGTCAAGAGACAAGGAAAGAGTGTTACACATGCAAACTACGTCTATTCGAGTGATGCTTATGAATGAAACGAAAAAGCTGAAACTTATCCCTGAACACATCCATTAGGGGATGAGGTAGTAGAGAGAATATCCAAAGAGAATAAATTACCTCAAGACACCAGCAAACATAAACGGGACTACTACATCTCCATGCATAGCCAAAATCCAACGGATAGGCCTACTAAACATAACCTATATATGAAAAGGGAACATGTTAGTTATCCAGTTGCCTCCTTTACTTATAGGATCAGATATAAGCTTGTCAAGTAATTTATAACACCATGGAACAAAGAATGATTGCTTTGTCAAATATTTCCTCTAGTGCTCAATAAATCCAATTACATTCTTATTAAATAAAAACTGAGCAACAATGACTCTAGTTGCTATTCACTGAAACAGGTTTTCTTCCTTCCCCTTTTTATAGAAAACAATCCAACATCAAATAGGGTTAATTATGCACTCCCTTTTCCTGCATCTAGTATAATACTGTCACGAATGCTGAACAGTATGGAAATTGAATTAATAGTCAGATAAGACTTGTGATCAAGTTTAAGATGGGTTTTTTTTATTATTATTTCATTGATAGATAGTTGATGAAAATCTATGATTTGTTATTTTATGATATCACCACTAATAGTTGCATCTTATACAGAAACATACTTACAAATCCCACATACCTGAGAATTCCATTTCATTGTCTTTGGAAATGATATTTTAGAAATAGTAGCAGGCAAATCTTCAGACAGAACCTAACAAGAGTATAATTAATAAATAATAATCAGCAATAACATTTTCATAAAAAGGGTGTAATAAACACAAATAAATCATAGATGAAAACCTATGTGTGATAAATTCCTCTTTACATGAGGCAGTGATCTGAACATATCCCTGTGTCTATCTCAAGTGAATTAGTCTGAAATTTTCCTTTTTTTCAGTTCCTCACTCATTCTATGAACAAGGATACTCCTTTATAAACCTTTGTACAAATCTAAGGCTCCCCAAACATCAAGTCTTTTATTTGTGTAATGTCTAGTGCTTACTAGACCAGATTATTTCCCCCTAATAAATGTGCAATGTCTAGTGCTTACTCAGATTATTTCCCCCTAGTGCTTAAAATAAAGACCAGGAAATGCACCTTTTGCTTCAGATTGTTTGAAGAGTTCAGTTGACTCTAAATCATTTTGAAATTATTTTGTTAAATATGTGCTACTATAAGGAATTATATGTGTGGTCTAGAATTAAAGGTACATGTAGCTTCATGGAAAAAGCCACATAAATATTTTATATGTTAAATTAATTATGGAACTTGCAATACAAAAAATATAAACAAACATAAAAGGCAAGATTTTTTAAAGATAATGACTAGAAAAACCTCTAGAGAATATCTTGAAAGCTCCTTCACACGAGCATAAACATATTCCGTTTTTCCTGCAATGTCAAGAAGCAAAAGTAGCAAATTAACAGGAAAACCGACTGGAAACTTTTGGGAAAGAAAGCATAATCTAATAGCATAAAGTTTCCTTTCCATAAAAGCAGCAAAGAAGATGCATCAAGTCAATTATTTTTCTGCATATGAACTAGTGGTTATGTAAATGTATTCTCATGAAATCACTAGTCGTAAAAGCTTAAAATATTAGGAGAAAGCACACAAATAGTTAAATATCTGACATGCACCCTAAACATGTATTTGCTTCTGTATTCTTTTTGAAGAAAAAATTGAATTGAACGCAAAAAGTACAAAAATGGGGGAGGGGTGTTTAGGAGTCCTTGAGGAGCTATAAACAACGTAAAGCATCAATCTGAACTACTTATGATTTGTAACATGTACTGAGAACAACAAAAGCAACAACAACGCCGCAAAAATAATACTGATATACTGAATAGAATCAAAAGAAACACAATCAAACCTACACTAGAACTGTTGTGTCTTCAGATACTCACCGTCAATCTTTCGGTATACCAAGTCCAGTGGAACAGAGTATCTACGGCAAAATCCCTCAATGGCCTGACATGGAATAAATAAATTAAGGCAAAAGTAGTTGATTGTTAATTCATGATTATAAAACTACTCAGACATATTAAAACCTTTGTTGGATTTCCTTCATTATCAAATGCCTTTGAAACTGGAGGACCTCGAACCTCAACCTCCACCTCTGCTTGTTTTGTGGAAAGGTTTTCAATGGCAACCTGTGGGTTTCAAAACAAGAAACAGACATAATTGATATATGTTTTACTAAAACGTTTCTGGATATCTATATATATATATATGCTTGTGATAACAGCTTATAGAAAATTTCTCATTATGTGTACTAAACCTAAGTTGGAACTTCTGCAAATTCCTTTACAATATATCTACTACGGCAGGAAGGAATTAGGATATAAACTGATTGGTTTGGTTCAATGTTGTGCAAAAATAAATCAAACTAATTTAATTTAATAATAATAATGATAATGATAATGATGGTGATAAGAATGATGATTATAATTATTATTATAATAATAATAACAGCAATAATAACAATCCTATTAAATAATAATAATAATAACAATAACAATAATGATGACGATGATGGTGAAAACGACGACAATGGTAGATTTGGTTAAGAGATACTTAATAATACTGTGAATAGATGAATTCCTTGGAAAGGAAATTCAAAGTGATTTTATCAATAAAATTTAAGTCACAAATGCTTTCCCTGTGGCATATTTAAGGGGAAATGCAGAAAACAAGACATATATCCTAAAATGTCTTGGACAAAAGTTGTTGATAAGTTTATTCCCTCACCACTAATCTGCGTGGGGTGCCAAAAACTTGTATGTTGCCATGCTTCAACCTCTGTTTCTCTAGTAATTGCAGCATCAAATCATTCAGCTACAATAACATTATAGGAATCAATATTTCATGATAATGAAGAACAATATTAATTTAATAATAAATAATAATAACAAAAGAGGAAAAATATAATTACTAATAGAAGATAAGTTCCTCAAACAATATTTTGGAGACAAGAAAATTCCATTATTTTAATCACATGAAGAAAGTTATACTTGCTTGCTTGCATCTACAACATCTTGAGGGGGCATCTCTTCCGTTCCAATTTCAAGAACAAAAGCTCTTGACTGATCATGCACCTGTAACCAAAGAAAGCTTTAGTTTCATATGTGAATAACAGAGAAATGCATATGCAATAATAAGTAAAGAAACTCATTTCAAGTTTTTCTTTCTTCTCTAAAACATATGCAACTTAAAAATCAACATTATTCATGCAGATAAATCATATCATTCTTAATGCTGACATTTTACTCTAGGGACAAATAGTTCATATTAAGTTTGTGTTAGGTGGTATTCCTTTATCCAACCTATAAAGGTATTGTCATGCTTTGTTGCATTTTTTTTCCCCTTAAACAAACATAACTTCTTCCTCTGTCCCAAAACTAAACAACATAATGTTAAAGACACAATCAAACAAATTACTTCCAGCAATTAAAACATCAAGCCAAATCATAGTAAAGATTGCAACGCTCTTTCAAACTGTGATACCCATAAAATTTTAAAGTATTTTACAGGATATGTATTAGACCCTCAAAATATATCTCAAATAAATATGCAATTGTCTTTTCAATGGATTACCAAAAGATAAATCATCTACTAAATCCTACAAGCTTAAGAGGTCAAATGAAGGCCAAGAGTCTTGATCTCTAATAATTAATCAAGGATTAAAAAAAATTTGAATGTTGGAGATGAAAGTGTAGACAAAAAATATTAATAGAGCAGAGACAGCATTCTGATGAAACATAACTGCCTCAAATACTAATAATGTCAAAATTTTAAGCAAGTGTTTAGATTAGCTGATACCATAAAACTTAAACAACACTAAACATTGAGAAGGGACTCAATTGACCCACTTAACTAACCTTCTCACAAGCAGCCTCGAGAACTTCTTTTGGCAATACAAAATTATCAGGTTCAGAGATGAAACCAAGAGGGAAGCCAAGATTCTCCCTAGTCTTCAACCAAAGTTGCGCACACTGGCGAGCTAAACTGAAGAAAACCAAAACAAAACAAAACATCACAAAACACTGAAATCAAGACAAAGAAGCATAGCTAAAAGTGTACCAAGAACATTATGCAATGGACACTATTAAATCCTAAAATTATTGAGAAATCCTCAAAGAAATAGAAAGCGAGAAAGAGCTGAAGTAAAATGTGACACCCTAACTTGATAATCATTCAGATTTCCTTCAAGAATTCAAGTTATATTTCAGGCAACAAGCATTACCTACGCATGCGACCAAAATATCGAGCACGCTCTGTTACCCCAACAAAGCCTCTGGAATCTAATATATTGAAAGCATGAGATGTTTTCAGAAGCTGATCATACCTAGCATGTAGTGATAAAACATACATCAGAAGTAAAGACAGTGAAGAGGCAGAAAGAATCGAGAATAATAAGAGTAATTAATACAATACACAGGTAAATTAAATAGCATACATACGCAGGGATTGCTAAGCCTGAAGAAAGTAATCTTCGAGCTTCCTCCTCAAAGAAATCAAAATGTTTTTGAACATGATCAACACTGGCATGCTCCAAGTAATATGAACTCATTTCTTTCCTAGAACAGAAAAACGAAATTTCATCACCATTAAGAGATACAGAAGTCGTGATTAACAACACAGAAATTAGATAGCACCAAATGAACAGGTTCAGTCGTTCAGATTTACAGATTACAAGCAATTTTTTAAGGCATCAACATATACACAAACGAAATTTATATTGAAATTTATGCAATTGTGTTAGCTAACTTTATATTTCAGTATCATGTAACCTTTTATCTCTTTGGTATATGCTATTAAACATTTGATATATTTCCATTCCCTTATTGTACAATCAAGGCTGTGTTATTATGCTTCTGTGAAAAATGATATAACTAAGTTGAGGAATAATAAGGAGGAAGTTACATAAAGTTATCTATGTTGCTCTGGTCTTCAAATCATATTTAGTGGGCCACTAAGAAATTGGTATTGAGCTCCTATGTTGATAAGCTAAGATCAACCCTGTTTCCAATTCATTCTTCAGTTATCACTCTCATGCCTCTCTCTTGATTCCTTTTTGGCTTGGCTTGGCTTGGCTTGTTCTCAACCAGACTCTCACTATTTTTTGGAGTCAAAAAAATATTTTTCCTCCACTTAAATTTCCTATGTACAAATGACTAGAGGAAGAGAAATCCTAAACATAGAAAACCCAAAAAAGAAAAAAATATGTACTCTATTCTCACTTTGAGCCATGGTAATGGCCATTAGAAAGAACAGTTTTCGTCTAAATGCAAAATAGAATAAAATAGATAAAATAAACATCCTTGATGATAACTCAGAATAATATTTCATGAAAGAAAGGAATAAAAGCAGATTCAATTTGAAAGCAAGTAGTCAGAAAATAAAGTACTCATTCTCCAAGAACAACTCTCCGTATGTAATTCCATCAGAATATTTGATCTTCTTGAAATGATCAACTCCCTGTCAAAAAATAAATAAATAAATAATAAAAACCTTTCCTAAAGTTATTTAAAAGGTGATAGACATTGAGAGAGGAGAAAAATCAATTTAGTATACAGACCTGTAGTAACATGATGATACGCTCAAGGCCATACGTGATTTCGACGGAAACAGGTGATAGCTGGAGACTTCCTGCCTGGAGTTAAAGGAGAAATAAGAACATGAAGGTAAATTAAAGGGTTTCATTTTTTCAAATGAGATAACAGCTAATGTTGCAATCAACATATAATAAGAAAATTCTCTGTTAATCTTCTTTCTAACTTTTTATTTTTTAAGAAAAATCACCATGTCGGTTATGCATGATAGATCCTCCTCTAACTAACTCCTTGGTAATCTTTTCTTCTCTGGAACAATGTTTTCTGTATTAAAATAATAATAATAATCATCTCTAGGCAACAATGAATACCTGCTGGAAGTAGGTGAATTGAGTAATCTCCATCCCATCCATCCAGATTTCCCAGCCTAAACCCCAAGCACCAAGAACCTATATACAATTTCAATTAGCACTTTTTTCACAATACGCCAACATGGAGATGGCAATTTATAAAAGTCATTCCATAAGCACCATTAAAATGAATATAGACCAAAAATATATATATTACCGGACTCTCCCAATTGTCCTCCACAAATCGTATATCATGTGCAGTAACATCAATCCCTACAACAGGTGTGTACTACATTAACCAAATGCTAACAAATTAAAACAATAGCTACTGAACAGAATAATATAATCTATTTCAGTTGACTTGGATGATATTAGGCCAAATTGCTACCTAAAGCTGATAGGCTGCGGATAAAAAGGTCCTGTGAATTTCCAGGATCAGGCTTCAATATGACCTGAGTTTTGAAAGCAACCAAGAACTCAATTGTAGAAACCAACAAAAAATATTGTTGAAATTAATCTACAACTTGAAATTATGAATGTGATTGACATATAAACCTTACCTGAAACTGAGTGTGTCTTTGGAGCCTATTTGGGTTTTCCCCATATCGGCTATCATCGGGGCGGATGCTAGGCTCTACATATCTTTCATCATAAAATCAACATCATCAGAAATTTCAGAAACAAAACCCTCACAGAAGAGAAAAAATTACATCCACTCAACTCAAGTAAGCTTGGAAGCAAAAGCTTTCCAGAGAAAAAGATAGAGTTCCAAATTCTAACACAATATGTGTTCAGCACAATATACACTACAACTTTCCGATACTACATTGGAGAAAAAGACATATACACCTCCAATCGCATTGTTTACAATAAGACAATGAATTCATTTATTTCCAAAAGTAATTTCCAGGAAAGTTCTTCTATTGAACCAAACTGATACTCAAGTTGATCCATATACCACTGAACTTACATCTAAAGCATACTTACGCAACATTCCATGGTTCTGGACCGAGAACCCTTAAATATGTAAGAGGATTCATAGTCCCTGCTCCAACCTGTGCATCATAGCCAAAACAAAAAGTATCAAAGACGATGCCAACTTAATAATAAAAAAAATCTAGGAGCACATTAAAAAATATTAGAAAAACAAATTAAAAAGAATCATGATTTTTACCAACAGAAACAAACAAATCAATAGTAGAAACAAGATGGGAAGTAAGAAAAACAACAACAATTGAAGAAGAAAACAACTCAAGTGGATAATACAATGGAACATTGGCAATGCAGAATGTAAACTTTACCTCTGTGTTGCTGCATTGCATAATGGAGCATCCCACTGAAGCCCAATATTCCTGCAACACCAGTAAGAGTAAGAAACCAGAAAAGAAAAGAAAAAATCAATTCTACCGTGGATACTAAGAAAAATACCCCCAAACATTTAATTTCATTCAATTTTGTAATTCAAAGTTTTCAATTTGCGTCATAATCTGTTTTGAATTTTGTGCTTAGCATCTTAGGCTGAATTAACATGCCTAGGTAGTTTTGACAAAAATCACAAACGCTGGGAACAAAAGCATAATGTACACTTCCACTAAAATGCAGTGAAATGCATAAACTAAACCAGGTCAAAATTTGCAGCTATGATAAGCCGCAAGTTGAATTAAACCTCAAGAAACAAAAAATGGCGGGGAAATTAAGACCTGAAGGCGCTGAATGGCTTGTTGGAAAGTGAGGGTGGGAGCTTGCGGGAGAGCGTTGGGTTGTGCAGAAGAAGAAGGAGAGTGAGGGGAGACGGAGGAGGTGGAGGCGGATGCGGGGAGGGAGGCGAATTGGCGGCGGCGGAGGAGGATAGAGGGGAGGCGTGTGGTTGCGGGTGGTGCACGGCGGAGGAGGGAGGGGGTGGGCCTGAGAAATGAGATGACAAGTGGCAACGCCAAGATAGCCATGGGTGGCGTTGTTGACGGAGTGGAAGAGTGTGATGAGCTTGTTACCAGAATCTGGGGATAAGATAGGGTTCAACCCTTGCCCTTTTTTCTGTTTGAACTATGCAAATTATTGTACAAAATTATTCAAAAAAGAAATATCTATTATGTAAATTATTTTGCAAAATTGTCTTAAAAATTTTAAAAAGTGGAGTAATGCTAGGGAATAACGTTAGGAAATCAATAGGGAGTCAATAAGTGTAATTAGAAAAATAGTGGGTGGTAAAAGGAAAGAAAGAAAAGAAAAAAAAATTATATTGACTCCCTATTATCTACCTAATATTGATTTCCAAGACTTTATCTAAAAAGTGGGATATAAATTATAAGAAGTTAGGTTTTTATAAATTGGTCGATTATGAATTAAATGAGTTGTAAATTAATAACATAAACAACTAAATCAGTTAACATTTGGGGATTCAAGCTCATAAGTATAGTTCAAATGGTATTTTTTTTTAATAAAAGTTTTGAGTTCGAGTCTCCTTTTAACAATTTTTTTAAAATAATTAATAGATTGAAACTTTACAATTTTTGTGACTAAACTTTACATTTTATTAATTCATGAAATTTTAATTGTATTATTTAGTTATTTTAGGGGTTGCTTCGAAAGTCTTTTTTTTTTGGAGCGTGGCTCGAAATTCGTCCTATGTGAATATGACTTGAGAGATGTTGTCCTTGATGTTCAATCTGCTCAAACTTTTCTGAAAATGAGGCTGATGATTTGGTTTTAAAAGTTAAAAACATATGTATTATTGAACACTTTAGTTTCATTTAATTGTCTATGAAACAAACAAAATTATGGACACCATCGTCAAAAGAGGGGTTTTTTTCGAGTCTGTTAAATGAATCACACCATGAAAAAGTATGGAGGCTGCAATTCATTCTGAAATCTGTGATTTTAAAACTTAGCCCTTGAAGTTTTGTTCTTTAATTTATTTAGCCACAGCCCACTAGAAATGATTAAGTATTCAAAATGGTCATCTACCTCAATTTAATCTATCAAATTTTATTTAAAATCTAGAATATCAAATAGTGATATTAACGATGTCATGACTCATATTAGTTTCTATAGTATTTTTGCATTATTAAGACATTAAAAATGTTCAAATGCAGTCTGATGATTGAATTCCAAATATTAGTTACTAGAGACATAGGTAAGAGTAACTACTAGCGCCAATATCGATGTGGAGAAAAAAAACTAATGCAAAAATGGGGTTAATACTCAAAATGGTCCCTGAAAGATTGGTCGATTGCCATTTTAGTCCCCGAAAGATTTTTTTGATCAAAATTGTCCCTAAAAGATTAAGAATCAATCTCGTTAGTCCCTCTGTCAATTATTTGTCAGAAACTGTTAATGTCTTGCCAACTGGACTGCTTATTGACACATCACCAGTATATAAAACGACGCCGTTTTGATTGGAGGACCAAAAATGACGTTGTTTAACTTCTGAGTGACGTTATAAGGTTAAATTTTTTCCTTCTCTTCATTGGCAATGGAGTGGCTCTTTCATCTTCTTTCACACAAAAGCTCCCACCTCAAAGAAGGAACTCGATGGTCTTTGGGGTTGGAGTAAGAGGCTCGCGACTCATCGTCAACGAGAAGAAGGAAGGTTTGTTGATTGCTGCTCATGCTCCATATGTCCCCATCGCACCGACGATTCTTGCTGCACCTCTACGTCGTGCTCAGAGGTAACCACAACTACTGTTTCAGGCCTCTCTTCTCTCTTTTCTTTTTCTTCATTCCATTATCTGAAACATTAAGCGTGGCCTGGCAATTGCAAAATGTGTGAATCTTGGATGAGATTCAGGATTCCTAAGAATAAGAGAGGAGTATGAATGATTGTGTTTTTTGCATCAGCTTCTGAAAATTGAGGAATAAAATTGTATTTAAAGGGGACAAAGTGAATTTGGATAATTTGAAATAAGAGGTAGTCCGATTAGCAACACTATGGTACAAAGAATGGGAGGAAAGTAGAAGGGATAATGCTAGGGAGTTGAGGGGATGAGAAAATCACTTGTGTACAAAGCAATTACAAGCAATAGGATATGGGTAATGGTGGGAATGAATGTAGAGTTAATACAAATAATATATCGCATATGATTTTATAGTTTGCTTATCAATTATAGGATTTTATTTTTTCTGTTTCTTGAACCTTGAATTGAGGACTGAGACATTGAATTGTTGATTTGGAACTTTGAATTATAAAAAAAAAATCAAAATGGGGTTTTGGGGTTTTTGATAATATTAGGGTTTTGAGGTTTTAATAATTCTAAATTTAAATATTTTGAGGACGAGGAGATACTCTATTTTGTTATTCTATAAGTATTAAGAGTGTGTGATTGGGTTCTATTTTTTGGTTTAGCATTTTATAATGTGGGTTGATTTTGAGGTTGATTATGATTTTGAAGGATTTCTATTTCTAATTCATAATAACTTTTGGTTTACTCATGAATGATCATTATTTTTGTTTAGGAAATTGGAGGAAGATATTTATGATGTATTTTTTTGTGAACTTGTGCATCATGGAGAATCAATCAGTGAGTGAATATTTCTGTATTATTTGGATTAGGATTTAATTAATTTATAAGAGGGACTAATTTGATATATTTTCTAAAAGAAATCTTGTCAGCTTCCAACTAAGTATATATGGTTCATTGCTGATCTGTCAGTTAACAAGTCAGCTGGCAAGTTGTTAACAATTTCTGTCAAATACTTAACTGAGGGACTAATATGACTGATTTTTAATCTTTCAGAGATAATTTTGATTAAAAAAATCTTTTGGGGACTAAAATGATGATCTGTCAATCTTTGGGGGACCATTTTGAGTATTAACCTGCAAAAATGGTGTTATATGCAATTAGGTTTTTCTCAAAGACATTATCTCAAAAGTCATGGCTGATACGAGCAACGAAGCTAATGAAGAAAACAACTACCACAACAGCGGACTGTGGAGAGCATTCGCCATGATAAAATGATGGCGACGACTAAGAGTGAAATTGAGAAGGAGAGACAAGACTTGTTATTTTTTGCAGCGAGGAAAAAATATTTGCATTTTATTTTGGTTTTATAGAGCTTATTTGGCGATTCAATACATTATTAGTTGATGTCGTTACCTATTCGTCGAATAAAATTGTGTTTATATATATATTCACACTTACTTGTAGTCATATTGAATCAAGTTCTTCAAATATGAGGAATAGAAAATACCAATTAGATACTCAATGATAGACATACTAAGGTAGTGTTTGGAAAAGAGACTAAGACTGGGGGATTAAGATTGAGAGACTGAGACTGAATTAAGTTTGTTTATTATGTTTGATTTAAAATTTACTAGAAGACAAAAACTGAGAGATAAAGAATAAATTAAGTTGATGGAGGAATAACAACGATTAGTAGTGCAAACATTAATGTTAAATGAGTGTACTTGAGTAAGAAAAAAAAATTAAAGTTTCAGTCTCAATCTCCAGTCCTCTAATCCCTACTATCTGGAGGTATTAATTCAGGGAACTAAGACTGAAATTTTAGTTTCAGTCCCTGTCCAACAAACACAATATTGAGTCTCAATATCCCAGTTTCAGTCCCAGTATCAGTTACCAAATGCTGCCTAAGAGTGCGTTTGTTTTTAGGTACTGAGACTAAGACTGGGAGACTGAAACTCAGTATTGTGTTTGTTGGACAGGGAATGGAACTAGAATTTCAGTCTCAGTCCCCAGAATTTTTCAGTAACTCCAGTTAGGAGGGACTGGAGACTGAGGACTGGGACTGAAACTTTAATAATATTTTTTTACTCAAATACCCTCAATTAACATTAAAGTTTTCAATATTAATCTTTGTTTCTGCTCCATCAACTTAATTTAATATCTATCTTTCAATCTCTATCTCTATTTAATTTTAAACCAAACACAATAAATAAATCTATTTCAATCTCAGTCTCTCTGTCTTAGTCTGAATCTCCAAATTCAATCTCCCAATCTCAATCTCTCTCCTAGATGCACCCTAAATTCTTTTATCAATCGAGAGTACGACGCATAATGGAATTGTCTAGATATCCTACTATTTCTGATTTCTATACATTAGTATTAGTATGTATGTAACTTAATAGAGGAATTTATAAAGATTATATGAAAATTTAGAATATAAATAAACTAAACATCAAGCAATAAAGATATATTGTCCGTATAAATAATATATATTTATTTTTAAAGACAAAATACTGAGATATGAATATAGAGATATAAAATTATATTTGATAGTTAAAATATGAATGCATAGACACATTATGTCCTAAGACACATCAAAGACACCAAATAGAAATCCAACTTGTTTTTCTTTTATTTTCACTATTAATTGTTTATAATTATTTCTCATCATTTTTTTCTCTAAATTTTGTATATTAAGAAAAAATAAAGTAAATTATTTTTTTATTATTTATCCTATCTTATATTATGTTCTATTTATTATAAGAACATTAATTTCTATATTTTATTATCGATTAATCTATGTGTACCATTATACACACCTATACACATCATTCAATAATACGAAAAATGTGAACATTAGTACATAAATTTACATTTTTCATGCTAATATTTATATTTTTTCCGTGTTGCTAAATGGTGTGTACGGAATATGTATAAATAGTACATGTAATATTATTGTTTTATCATTATCACCTGGACAATTAGACATCCAACCCGTAATCGCAACGACTCAATTGCAAGAGCGAAGCTCTACCCACTGAGCTATATCCTCCCGAGCCAAGTGGAGCATGCATGAAGGAGTCAGTCTTCTATTCTTTTCCTTAGCGTAGCTGGGCCATCCTGGACTTGAACCAGAGACCTCGCCCGTGAAGTAAATCATCGCACCTACGGTCTAATCAATTGGGAGAGAATCAATAAATTTATTTTTTGGAACGATTCATCCTTCTCGAACGCAGCATACAACTATTCGCTGTACTGCGCTCTCCAAGTGTGCTTGTTCCCCTTCTTCCTGTTTGTTTGTCGAAAATAAAAAACTTTAGAAAATTACGTTTTATTTTACATTTTTAATTGATAAAATAATTTAATGAAAAGAAAGAAACAATAAGAACAATATTTATATGAATTTAATTTTCATATTCGTAAAGAGATTTACACATATATTCAATCAAGTGTTATCATATTATCAAAAGTAATTAATTTTTAAACTCATTATTTTTAAAATGATATAAATACATGAACTTAATTGGATGACTGTATAAAATTTAATCCATCGAAATTAAACTCTATTAATAATAATAAAAAATAAAATATAAAATAATAATATAAAATTGTCGCGTTGCAGAAGCATTTGTAAGGAAGTAGAGTCCCAACCGAATACCGCAAATAAATAAATTGGATTCATTGCATTTGGAGATTAGGTTGCTTACTTTGCTTCCCCTCTCTCTCTCTCTGTGTGGGTTTCACTCTCTCACTCTCTCTCTTGCGGCTGCTAGGGTTTTTCACTTTCACTCTTCTTCTCTCTTTCTCTCTCATCGATCTCCAATCCTCTTCTCCATGGACTCCAAAACCCTCTAATCTGTCACACTCAGAACACAGCTTTGTGGTTTCTGTTTCGTCTTTGTGGGGGGTTTCATCTTCTCTGTCGGTCACAGTTTTCCAGGAATGGCCACCATGAACCCTTTCGATTTGTTGGGTGACGACGCCGAGGACCCCTCGCAGCAACTCGCCGCCGCCGCAGCGGCAGCGGCCTCGGCGGCGGCTGCGGCTCCACCCAAGAAGGGTTCAGCTCCGGCGGCGGCTCAGCAGCAGAAGCAGCCAGCTCAGTTGCCTTCAAAGCCTGTTCCTCCTTCTCAAGCTGGTGAGCATTCCTTTTTCTGATTGATTCGTCCTTTTATTCCTTTCTTCATTATTACTCTGTTAAGTTTTGGTATTTTATTGAAAAGGTTTATGATTTCTGTGTTTTGGTATTTTGGGTATTTGAAATATTTTGGCTTTTATTGATGGGTTTTGCAATAGTGTACTGAGATTTATATGTTACTGTGCTATATAGTGTGTCTTTGATTGACATATGCTTCCTTTGAGGTTTTGCTTGATCAGAGACACGATCAGTTTTTGTGTTTATGTTGTCGGTTTTTTTTTCTCTTTTTAAGATTATATTGTTTGTTTGCTGTCTTACTCTGCATAAATGTTCACGTGTACATGAAGTTGAAACACGTCATCATTAATTCCTTTTTATTTTTTTCAAGTTGCATTTATTAGTTTGCTTTTTTTTTCTTCTTTTTTTAGTAACTGTAAAGACTATACTGAATCTGATGGCATGTTTTCTTTTCTGCATTTACATAAGCTCATACGGTTGAACATACTTCACTGTGTTTTGGATCTTTGCATATGCTAATAAGTTTAGGTGGAATTTGATTCCTTTATTTAGGGAATACTAGTAAAAGTAAATGTCAACTTGCAAAGATTTTGCAATATTTGTTGTGTAAAGCATTGAATGTTCACCGGTGGATTTGTCCCCATTGTTGTGTGTATTTTTTGGTGTTCACTGATGATGTCTAAGATCATGTTTTCTGCTGTACTTGAATGGTTAAATGCATTGACAATGTTGATTGCTTTCATTTCTCGTATTCATCTGCCTTTGTTGTCTCTTTTACAGTGAGGGATGCAAAAAATGAATCATCACGTGGTGGTCGTGGAGGTGGAAGAGGAGGTGGACGAGGATATGGCCGTGGCCGTGGTGGTGCTGGATTCAACCGTGACTCTCCTAGTGATGACAACTCATTCTCTGCTGCCCCTGCAAACCAAGTTGCGTTTGAAGGAGATGATGGGAGACCTTCAGAAAGACGCGGCTATGGTGGACCTCGTGGGCCTTATCGTGTTGGTGGTGGTCGTCGTGGAGGTTTCAGCAATGGTGAAGCTGGTGAAGATGGGCGCCCACGAAGGCCATTTGAACGCCGCAGTGGGACAGGCCGCGGGTGAACATCATCACTTACCACTGCTTTCTTTCTTGAGCTAATTTTTCTATCAATTATCAACATTGATATCATTTGCTCTATTTGCAGCAATGAAGTTAAACGTGAAGGCTCTGGGCGTGGTAACTGGGGAACACCTACTGATGAAATTGCTCAGTAAGCAATTCTACGTTTTATATGATATATATTACATTTACAAATATACCCTATTTATGGTTTGTCTTTTATACTTTTTTTTTTCCGCTTATATGCTATTCTTTATTTATATGTAATCTGTGTAGGGTGACTGAGGAGGGGGTGAATGAAACCGAAAAGGTTGTGGGTGAGGAGAACCCTGCTGTTGAGGAAGCCGCAGAAGATGCAAACAAGGACAGTGCTGCCAATGAAGCTGAAGAAAAGGAGCCTGAGGAGAAGGTGAGTGTCCAGCTTAATGAAATCTTTCTCAGTAAATATTGTCTTCACTCGGATATCTTTTGACAATTTCTGCACCATTGGATCATGAGAAAGAAAATGATTGGTTGTATTTATTAATCTTCCTGTCACAACATATGGCTGCTTATTTTAGTGGGGTTTTTTTTTTCAAAGTTCACTTTTGAGTTTTATCAGCTGTTATTTTTCATTACTAAATAATTTTATACTTCGATAGGAGATGACATTGGAGGAATATGAGAAGGTGCTTGAAGAGAAACGGAAAGCATTGCAAGCACTCAAGACTGAGGAGAGAAAGGTGGATACTAAGGAATTTGAATCCATGCAGCCACTGTCAAGCAAGAAAGACAACCATGATATCTTCATTAAGTTGGTGAGATTTTTTTCTAATTGCTGTTCTTGTTGTTCCAATTTTCATGGACTCATTGTTGAACTTTGAAAAACAAAAAGGGAATAAGTTCAATTTACATGGTTGAGGTATTGTAGAGGATGGGTGGACACATGAAATGTGAAGAAGCATGAATTATAATAGCTTGTTTATATACTATGTATACATAATTTATAATGGAACATGATGTGATTAGTTGATCTATGTGGCTGACCTGACTAGTGGTTGAAGTCTTCGTTCTTACTGCTGTATGATATTATTGATCTCAAAAACAACTGTTGATGTCTTATTTATCTTTTCAGGGATCGGACAAGGACAAGCGCAAAGATGCTTTGGAGAAGGAGGAGAAAGCCAAGAAGGTCTGACTTATTAGTGCTGTAGCATTTATTTTTATTTGATTGATATCTTTGTGTTTGATTGAAGCTCCATGGAAGATTATTTTGCCATCAGTCATAAAAACTGTCTGCATCCAATACTTAATTTAAAAGATAATTAGTTGCTTATTTTAACTATCTGCAAACTAGTGCACTTTTTTCCCCTTAAAATGTGACTTCAATTGAAAGTGTTTCTGAATGTGTTCCTGAAAGGGTTTTGTGAGAAGATCAAGTTTTACCTTTTCAACTTTACTTTATTATCATCATTGCATGGTTGTAATTTTTTATGGGTAAATTCTGGTTTGTGTTCCTTTTTGAAGGATCTCCATGATTTCAGCATCAATCTGCTGAATATATATTAATAATTTCAATTGTCACTTTCATCATCTCTAATAATTTGCTTCTAGTGGCTAATTTTGGATATTGTGTTCAGTCTGTCAGCATCAATGAGTTTCTGAAGCCTGCTGAAGGAGAAAGGTACTACAACCCAGGCGGGCGTGGCAGAGGACGTGGCCGTGGTTCTAGAGGAGGTTATGGTGGAAATGCTGGCAGCAACGCCCAAGCTCCGTCGATTGCGGATCCTGGGCAGTTCCCAACCTTGGGTGGCAAGTGAGGTTTCCATGCCAAGAACCCTTCCAAAACATTTCCATGTCTGTCCTCTTTCCTTTACAATTTTGGGGTTCTATGATTTTAAGTTTATACAGGAAAAACAAACATTGGATTTCTTTTCCTGAATTAGAAGAACAAGGGTTATTCAACTTTTATTATGACTACTTACAATGTAAATTTAGGTTGTTCCCTTAATCGTTTGTAGCCTTTTCCTCTACCATGTCTTTTATATTTTTCTTTTTCTTTTTTCTTTTTATTTTTTGCCTTTACTGTGGTTGACATTTGGGGGTTATATGGTGGCGGATAAAAGCATAAATGTTGTTGAGTTTCCTTTTTATTTATAGATTGAATTCTCAGTTTTGCTTCATATATGCCTGTTTGGCATTAACGTATTAAAATTTAAAACTCAACTTCTAGAGAAAATGAAAACCCTGAACCTAATATAGAAGTAACACCCATGAAGTAGTCTCTGGCTTTGTGAATTGTTTAGATGAAAATACAGTCCAATGCACCAACATCATACGGCATATTACAGCCTTAGGTCAAACTCCTAGCTATGTAAGTGATTTTCAAGTGTGTTGTACTGAGTTACCTTTTTTTCAGCTTGTTGTCTATAACCGTAATGCATTTCTAAAGAGTAAAATACCTTCTCCTTATTTTCCTCATATGAAATTAGTGATGATTGTAATCTTGCTTGATAATAAAGAAGCTCTCAGAGCGTTTGCATACCATTCTTAGTGTTTTAAGCATTAACAGAGCATTTTGCTTTTCAAATCGACATGATTACTGTATTAGCCACAAAATTGCCATCAGATGGCGATTCTACGCAAGTTCTTTTGCTGGGTTAATATTCAAAATAGTCCTTGAAAGGTTGGCCGATTGTCATTTTAGTCTGAAAGATTTTTTTAATCAAAATTGTCCCTGAAAGGTTTTAATCACCCGCATAGTTCATCCGTTAAGTACTTGACAGAAACCGCCTAAGTCTTGCCAGCTGACCAGATTTCTTTTTAAAAAGAGATCAACTTAGTCCCTCTTACAAATTATTTAAACTATAACCCCCTAATTATCCGAAAAGATTCACTCTTTTGGTTGATTATATTCTCCCTGCTGCTTATAGGTTCGAGTATCATGATGGAAAGCAGTAATGGGATGAAAAAAAATTATAGACAAAAGAGAGGGATGAAACAGTAGCCGTGGTGCAGAGAGAATCGTCGGCACGATGGTGACTAGTGGAGCACGAAGAACAATATGCAAACCTTCCCTTTTCTTGTCGCCGATGAGATGCAAGCCTCCTCTTCCAACGCCAAAGACCGTGCCCTTTTTGCTTAGGGTCAAAGAAGAATGGGAGATGAAAGGTTCACTGTAAATGAAGAGAAGGTTAAACTTCAACCTTAGTAACCTCACTCGTATTATATACTGTTGATATGTCACTCAACTATTCAGTTGGCATGACATGATGTTAACAGTTGTTGTCAAATATTTAATGGAGGGACTAATGTGTTTGATTTTTAATCTTTTGAGGAGAATTTTGATTAAAAAAAATCTTTCGAGGACTAAAATGATGACTGACTAATTTTTCAAGGATCATTGATGATTGACTAATTTTTTAAGGATCATTTTGGGTATTAACGCTTCTTTTGCCCCACAAATTGTAACCTTTGTACTTTTACTTAAGGTTGTAAGTGTATCGGAAGAAAAATTACTCTTCATTTCTTTTTCCATAGGTTAAGAATTACACTTTCGACTTGTTGCTTCTAACTTTTGCTCGGGGTCCTGCTCTTAACTGCCTAAGATTGTTGTTTCGGAAAAACTGAATCAAACGTATATACCATTTTCTTCTGTATTCAGAGTTCAGCTTTTCGTTTTGTTCTTTAACAACTTTGATATAGGTACTTCACTAAGGTATGAAGCAACAAAACTTTTGTAGTGTTTAATAATTCAATTCACTGAATATACAAAATTATCCTTTTCACTAAAAAAGAACTTTTCTGGCTTCATTAAAATGCATTATTAAGATATACGTATACTTGTTAGCAAAACCAATTTCTTTTATACAAATCAGGGAGTGACAGCCAGAACCAGATAAACATTTATTATAGGGAACATATTGTGCTAAGTTATACAGTTGCAAGACAGAAAAGAAAACTTAGTGTTAACTTAGTGAAGATGGGAGCTGGAAGATATAAATTTATCATTAACGAGTGCTAAGCCCGAACATACCATTTAAGTATATGTAAAGAATGGAATCATCTAGGCCAATTCCCAAACCACAGCACAAATTATATGACATTGATCCACTACTTACTGAAATCACAGATCTTACATGGAAAAGGGCACCTAGCAGACCAAGTGAAAAAGTATCTGAACATTATCAGACTAAGAAGAGCAACACCCACTTTTCTGTCCAACTGGCTGCCCTTTGATCTGCACCGTCGGAGGTCTTGCATTGCTGCTTGCGGCTGGTTGGCTTGCCATTCTGTATTGGTGTTACAAATATAGTGTAAGATAACATGCTTTAAAGAAATCAATGCCAGAAAAATATAAGGGTAATGTTTCATAGGGAGAGGAAAAGAACAGCATAAATTTCAGATTTGAAACACTAAATCTCTCATAACACCATTGATAAATTATCAATCATAATTCATATTCATTTTTTGGGGTCCATCTATATATATTCTACCTAGTGTTCGTCACTTTGTTTCTAATGCCAGCAACGAAGTCAAAAATTCCCAAGTAGAATTTTTAACCATTTGATTGGGATCACTAACATTACTATCGCATGCGTGAAAAGATGACACTTTGTAAATGGCGATTCCATGAACACCTTAGCATTTCATCTGAGATCAATTTGATTATCTATTTGTTATGGACTTTGTGTTACCTTTTTGACACAACTGATTTCTGAAATCAACAATCAGTAAGAAAAAATCTAGTTACATATTCTAAGCTGATTTATAACTATTATTGTTGTTATTATGGATAAAGGGATGAGAAAAGTTAAATCAGAAAGAAAAAAATATTTGACATTCATGCTTCAATTGTATCTGACTACCTCAACTATAGAAATAGGCATCAGATAGATTTGACATTATGCTAACGTATAATTTCTCCCAGGAAAGCAATAACAATATTTTCCAGGGCTTAATTCCATTGCCAAGTGACATGAAACTTGGTGATTTTCTTTAATATCTATAATTTATCATTAGATAAGAATCAGGAACAAAGTACCTATTCTTGATGGCAGCAGACATGGCCATGAATGCTTGTTCGACATTTGTAGAGTCTTTTGCACTAGTTTCCATAAAAGGGATGCCTATTTCATCAGCGAATGCCTGCAATAGGAGAACAAGGAAAATAACTGGTCACAAATGCTGAAGCAGAAACCTGACCAATATCAATCACCCCACTGGAAGAAACATTGAACACAGTTGAAGTTATTTCCTTCATGAGAAAACAACAGAAAATTGGGTAATGTGAATTAAAGCTGTACTTTGGCAGTTTCATATGAGACAACTCTATTTGCTGTCAGATCACTCTTGTTTCCAACTAAGAGTTTGTTGACATTGTCACTAGCATAGCGATCAATTTCACTGAGCCACTGCTTCACATTATTGAAACTCTCTTCATCTG
>JASCZI010181616.1:1465-12598 GCA_036250425.1 Stylosanthes scabra
CCTGTGCATCTCCTTTTTCTAAATTCTTTTGCTCTTTTTACTCAAGTAATTGATAACATCTTGTTGACTAAAACTGACATTTTCGACTCCACCACTCTCTATAGCTAAGGCAGATGCTATTTTGCTAGGTGACAAACCAGAATCAGCAAGTACGTCAATAAGACATTTTTGTATTTTGGTCTTCTTTCTATGTACTCGGAGAAATTGTGAACTTCTAGGGATAGCAAGATCGTGATTGTGATATTTTATAAATCTGGAAATAACCCAATTTTCATCCCTCGCTTAACATATATCATTGCTTTACAACCTATTCTTGTTTCATCAGGTACTCCATTGATTCTATCTTCTCTTCTAGCGTATTTGTTTTTTATCGAAACCCCTCTTTTGAACAAAGAATTTCCTGACCAATTATTGTACCATTTGTTATTGATTTAGTCACACGACCCATACGAAAACTAAACCCTTTTTTTCCTAGCATACCTGGTGTAATAATTCTTTGCTTCATCCATTGACGTGAACTCCATGCCTTCATACGGCTCCAGATCTTCATTTGATATCACTCCAATTTTAGTGGTGTCTTCACAATTACTAGCAGGGTCATCTGCAGACATTTTTTTTCTGTAACTACAACATCATTAATGGAGCTAGATTATTATAACAAATTTCAACACATGAGCTATTTAGTTAACTAATCATACAAAAAATTAAAATAAAAAAATTGAACATTTCTTCACCAAAAAGTACTCTAATTAAATATTTATATACCCTAAACTAAAAAATCTTAAATACTGTTATTTTAAAGAGTAATATTATGTATACAATCTTACTTGTCAAGGTATCAAGGTTTTGTACTTTCTTCAACAATGTATTTATCTTCTGTGATAAGTGAAGAAGAAGAGGACAGAAAATAACATGACATACAAAAGAATACTGATAAAAGAGTTATGAGTGAAGAGAAAGAGGGATAGAGAAGAAAATTATGAGTGAAGAGAAAGAGAGGTAGAGAAGCAAACGCAGATGAAAAAAGAGAATTAAAAGCTCATTAAAGCGTGGTTGAGAAATTCAAGAAAGATAACGAGTCAGCCTTTTATTTTTTATTTTATAAAAATTAATATTTTAAGATAATTATGATATGGCAAGTTACTTCACTTTTATTGGTTGTTTGTGTAAAGTGAATTTACACTGACAGTGCATTGGAATTATTCTCATATCTAACCAACCATCATGCTTTTAACAGGTATTACAAGGAGAGGACAGAGACGTAGCAACTAGAACATCCAGGAATATTATCAACATAGCCAGTAGTAGTGGTAATGTAACATAATTTTTGGTTGAATCAAAAGATACTTTAATTAATATAGGATAACTGAAGCGATATCTCTAACAACTACAGGAGCAACTATATCTCATTCAAATTTGCTTACCAAAGATTCGGAAACAGCGTGCGTGACTGAAAAAGGAAAACAAATCAGACAGAGAAAATCGTTATTAAAGGGTTTGACAATAAATCTTGCAAGAACCTTTAAAGAAGTTGAAGATGCTTATGAAAACAGGAGTAACGTAGATAATTCTATACAAATTGAATATCCAGCTATATTTGATGTTGCTGAGCAAACATGTAATTTGAGAAGTAGCACTATCAGTGCTTTATTATTTATTGATCATATACTTTTGACATTATAGAATTGTAAGTTATTATACAAGTTGTGAAAGTACTAAGATAGTTATGTTTATATGTATATATTGCACTTTTTGTAATCGATAAGTGTGCGTACAAAATATTAAATGTTATCTTGATGCTTTTGAATCGTATTATTTTATCCATAAAACGCATTCATCGATAATTCATTGTAGATATCATATTTTTCTTACATTTTTCCTTCATTATTTGAAAGATAAGGTAAGAAAAATCCTATTAGTGATCGAACATTTGTTGCAAATATAACTAAAATAACATTTGCTATCTTGCTCATTACCAGATGTGATAGACATTGGTGACCCGAAATTCTTTTGTCCACATTGCAATGCTATGATGTGGTATGAGGAGAGATCAGAGAAATCCAAAACAGGTCCCAATGTTAAGTTCTCAATATGTTGTATGCAAGGGAAAGTACAACGGTCGTTCATGCAACATCCACCTCAGCTCTTACAAGATTTAATATCTGGAGCAGATCAAAGAAGCAAGCATTTTAAGGATAATATAAGGACTTATAATAGCATGTTTTGCTTTACGTCTCTAGGCGGTAAAATTGAGACCTCTATCAATAATGGCGCAGGTCCTCCCCAGTTCATTGTAAGTGGACAGAACTACTATAGAATTGGAAGCTTGGTGCCAATTGAAGGACAAAGGCCCAAATTTGCGAAGTTATATATTTATGATACAGAAAATGAGGTCTCAAACAGGATGGAGATTTTCAAGTTTGTATCATGTGTTCTAATCACTCATATAAAGGCAATTTGTATTTCATGTGTGGTTAGTTGTATATAATAATATTTGACAATTAATCCTTTTTGACAATTCAAGAACAAACAATAATAATCTTGACCCATAATTGGTCATAGACCTGAAGAACATGATGGACCGGCATAACGTTCTTGCTCATACGTTCAGGATCGTGAGAAACTACCTAAACCAAGGATTTACCATAAATCTTAGGCTCCGGTTGTATCGAAAAAGATCAAAAGATGCCAGAGTTTACAATCTGCTATCTTCTAATGAGGTTGCAGCTCTAATAGTAGGAGATTTTGATATTAAAGACGCAGGGCGTGATATTGTCGTTCAGTTAAAGTACGAGCAGTTACAAAGGATTCATGAGACACACACTGCATTCATCCCTCTTCAATATCCTATGATGTTTCCTTATGGTGAAGATGGCTACCAAGAAGACATTCCTTTGCGAGAATCTCATAGTGTCGATGAAAGTAGAAAGAGATAGCATGTGAGTTTAAGAGAATTCATAGCATTCAGAATACAAGAAAGAATGGCCGAATATTCATCCATCGTCAATAGAGGTAGATTATTCCAGCAGTTCTTGGTTGATTGCTTTTCCATGATTGAGGCACAAAGGTTGACTTACCATCGAAACAACCAGGATAAAGTTAGGAGTGATATATACAAAGAGATCCAAGATGCGGTTGTTAGGGGTGAGACACGTGCTTCCAGAGCAAGTAAACGTATCATCCTACCTGCATCCTTCACCGGTGGCATGAGATACATGTTTAACAACTGTCAAGATGCTATGGCAATTTGTAAGAAATATGGATATTCGAACCTCTTTATCACAATAACATGTAACTCGAGTTGGCAAGAGGTTGGCAGAGTTAACAATCCAAGGAACTCAAAGGTTGAAGACCGACCAAATATATCATGTAGAGTATTCAAAGTTAACCTAGACATGATAATGTCTGACTTTAAGCAAGGGATTCCATTGGGGAGCTAGATGCAAGTATTTATATATTAGTGTATTATATCTTTAGAGTATTGTTACCTTAATTATAAAAGTAAGATAAATGGAAAAATAGTTCCTCTATTTTAAAAATATTATTGATTTTTTTATCAATGCCCGTAATTTATCAGAGTTTGTGCCACAATATAAATAATTTATTTATTTTGTGTTACTTTTGTTATATTTTTGCTACAGGAATATAGTGGAATTCCAAAAGAGAGGTTTGCCACATGCTCATATTCTTTTGTAGTTGAGTGGAGACCACAAGATAACAACTACATCTCAAATTGACCGATTAATATCATTAGAGTTGCCAGATCCTATTCGTTACCCAAGGTTGTTTAAAGCCATTTCTACATATATGATTCATGGACCATGTGGTAGAGCTTTCTCAAAATTCCCCTGTATACAAGATGGCTGCTGCACTAAATATTATCCCAAGACATTCACTGGCACTATAATTGTTAATGAAAGTGGATACACGCTGTATAGAAGACGAGATACTGGAGTAATTACTGAGAAGAAATGAGTTCATATGGATAACAGGAATGTGGTTCCATATAATGCATATCTATTGATGTCTTATCAAGCACATGTTAATGTGGAGTACTGTAATAAGTCAAATGCTATCAAATATTTGTTCAAGTACGTTAATAAAGATCCAGATAGGGTAATAGTTGGGGTTTCAAAGGAACCTTCAAGAGGTGAGGATGGTCAGGTTATTGATGAAATCAAGCAGTTCTATGATTGTAGATATTTGTCTGCATGTGAGGCCGTGTGGAGGACTTTGGCTTATGATATTCATCAGAGGTGGCCTTCAGTGATGAAGTTAACCTTTCATCTACCCGAAAAGCAAAATATCATATTTAAAAATGACGATGATCTGGAGGAAATCGTCAGAGAAGAGGAAGGAAAATGTACAATGTTCTTAGCATGGAAGAATGGCAACAGAAAATTTGAAGTCTTGGATCAGACTTTGACATATGCTGAGTTTCCAAATCATTTTGTCTATGATAGGAAAGTAAGGGCGTGGTATCCACACAAAAGAGGGTACTCTATTGGGAGATTAAACTATGTTCCACCAGGAACAGGTGATATCTACTATATGAGGATTTTGTTAACTGTTCAGCGAGGTTGCACAACATATGAGTCTATTAGGACGGTCAATGGAATTGCACATCCTAGCTTCCAAGATGCTTGTTATGTCTTGGGACTACTTTGTGATGATAGAGAATTTATTACAGCTATTAATGAGGCTGCTGAACTTGCATCCGGTCATCAATTGAGAAAACTATTTGTGATTTTGTTGATTTCTAATAGTGTTAGCAAATTAGATCGTGTTTGGAATGCAACTTGGACATTATTAGCCGATGGAATTCTATATAAGAGGAGAAAAGCATTGAAAAACCAAGGTATCTTACTATGTCTTACTTTTCTATATCAAGCTTACATTATCTTTTTAATACATCCATTTTTTTTAATAATAATAGTGTTATTCTATTCTAGAGTCACTAATTATATAGTGACTAACACTTCACTTAAAATGTGCTTTTGCTAGGATTAAACATGATTGATAAAGAATTAAAAAATCTCTGTCTTATTGAGATTGAAAAGATATTCAACAGTAATGCAAGATCTCTAAGAGACTATGAATCAATGCTGTATCCTGAGCTGTCTAATGTTCGCCTTTACCAAAATAAGCTGATAGAGGAAGGGTTGGCATATGACAAAAATGAACTGATTCAGACAAACTTACATACACAAGGACAGATGACTCATGAGTAAAGGTAGTATTTGATGAGATACACAATGATGTTATTACAAACTCTGGTGGTTTTTTCTTCGTCTATGGACATGGTGGGTGTGGTAAGACAATTATCTGGAATGGGCTTTCTTCTTCTATTTGGTCTAGAGGAAAAATTATTTTAAATGTTGCATCCAGTGAAATTGCGTCTTTACTACTACCTGGTGGTAGAACTGCTCATTCTAGGTTCTCAATACCCATTGGTATTACTGACGAATCTACTTGCAACATCAAGCATGGTAGTTTGAAGGCAGAGCTGCTTATCCAAAGTAGCTTGATAATGTGAGTGAAGCTCCAATGTGAATAAAATGTGCTTTGAAGCACTTGATCGGACGCTTAGAGATCTCATGTCAGTCACTGATCAATATAAGACACATCAACCTTTTGGTGGTAAGGTTGTGGTTCTAGGAGGTGATTTCAGACAGATATTTCTGGTAATTCCGAAGGAAGTAAACATGATATATTGTCATCAGCTATTAACTCATCACATTTGTGGTCTAAGGTTCTGAAACTGTATACGAATATGAGGCTTCTAATGTCGTCTTTCAATCAAAATCTTGATGAGAGAAGGAATTTGCTAATTGGATACTTGATGTTGGAAATGGAAATATTGGTTCTGGTGTTGGTGATGAGACAGAAGTTGAAATTCCAGATGATCTACTGATTAAAGCTACTGATGACCCCCTCTCTCAATTGGTAGACTTTACATATCCAAATCTGTTGCAAAATATGTCAGATTATAGGTATGTCCAAAGTAGGGCAATTCTTGCCCCCACACTTGAGAGTGTCGAGAAGGTAAACGACTTTGTATTGTCAATCTTTCCGGGCATGGAGAAGGAGTATCTGAGTTCTGACACAACATGTCTAGCTGATGAGAATGAGGATATACAAAAGGAGTGGTTCACACCAGAGTCCCTAAATGACATCAAATGTTCGAGATTACCAAATCATAAATTGACTTTGAAGCAAGGAGTCGCTATAATGCTATTGCGAAACATAGACCAGACTTCAGGTTTATGCAATGGAACAAGGTTAATAGTCAATGAACTTGGCAACAACGTAATTGGAGCGGCGATAGTGACCGGTAGAAATATTTGTGACAAAGTATACATTCCAAGAATGGATTTGATCCCTTCTGATTCGGGGTTGCCATTTAAGTTCCAAGGGAGACAATTTCCATTGACAGTGTGGTTTGCAATGACCATTAACAAGAGTCAAGGTCAATTTCTATCGCATGTTGGACTTTATTTGCCGAAATCAGTGTTTACTCATGTGCAACTTTATGTTGCTTTGTCAAGAGTTAAAAGTCTCAATGGCTTGAAGGTTATAATTCTTGACGAAGACGGCAATCCGAAGTCATCAACAACAAATGTTGTGTTCAAACAAGTTTTTGATAATATTTAGGTTCTTTAAGTAACATGCTATAGTTACCATTCTTACAATTATTAATTATAGATCTAACTATTTGTCTATAACTCGGATTTCAAGCTTGAAATGAAGCGTGCTGCATGAAGCATAACATCATATGACAACTAGTTTTCTAATGCAGTTAGTTAGATATTAGATTGCCGAACAAACTTTTGTTTACCTTTTGAAAAAATTAAGCGTAAGATTAGCGTGTTAATAAAGATAATCATGTATGATCTTATTTTTTATATTTTTGTTCATTATTATACAAGGATATTATAGATTTAAAAATTTTTTGAAAATTGAGAAAATTTATTTTTATTAGAAGTCACTATATATTCAAAACAGTATGTTAAATTAAAATATAAAGCCGGTGCATCGCACGGGTTAAACACTATTTTTTATACATAAAGAATCAAACTAATCTCTTATGTCTTATTAAGTGTCATTTTTTCAAAAGTTTGATATGGTAACATCCTCTATTCATGCATGCCGTCCAATATTCGAACTCGGGACACTTAAGCAACCAAGGTTCAAAAACAATGAATAATAACTAAAAAGAAAAGTGGAAAAGCCTTTTTTCTAAAATAATATTAATCGGTGAGATATTATAACTTTATAAAATAATTTATAAAAGAATTTGAGATATAAGTTTTCGTGTATTGAAAATATACTTAAATTTTTATTTATAATATAAATATTGTTTAATCTTTAAGTTTTTGGATAAAGAACATTTGTACCCTCGAGTTCTCGACATTTTTAAAATTGTACAAATGTATCCCTGACTTTTGGAAAATATATGTGTCCCCCACTATTGAAAAAACAAGACGTTGAAGTCTCTCCATTAATTTGAGCAACCAGCTGGCTACGGAGAATGCATACATGGCCATTACGGGTCCCAAGTGGCCGTAACAATGTCCAACGTGGACAAGCACTTCTCCTAGGCTTAAAATAACACCGTTTTGGTAGTCATTCTTCATCATCCTTTTCTTTGAACTCTCTCTCTTCTACAGAATCATTCACCGTCAATAAAGACAAAACTTTTCTCAAAACCTGTCACAATGCAGCAAAACAAACTCTTATTTTCTTCTTCCTCCTTCCATATGCCAAACCAGACCTCTCCTCCTAGGCGCACTCCTCAATCTATGAGCCACTGTCGGAGGCCGCACTCTCTTCCTCTGGCTACCAACGTCCACAAATGTGGAAGAGTTTTAAATATCATTTAATCAATTGCATCCATTAAATTAAGAAAATAATGGATAGGCAAATTAAGCAATTTCACTAATACTGCATTACATAACTAATAAAGGTAAAAATTATCAACATGGAGCTAGGAAAAAAAAGACCCTGAATGTAACAAGCATATTCATATTCATATATCAAGTAAATTTAAATAACTTATAAAAGATTATATTATACCATATTCAAACTTGTTCTGTGCTGGTTGTTGGGATAGAACTATACTCTTTTGGTGATGAAACTGCTCGGCAGAGCTTCAAGGAAGAAAGGCCATCTCGGCTAGCTCGTGGAACGGCGGGGTTGGTACCTGAAAAGGCACTCCGACACTCAAGTCAGTAGAATATTTTACTTATGAGTTAAGTGAGAAAAGATGAGAAATCATACCTTAACCTAAGTTAATTAGGTGTATTTATAGAGAGACTTGAGAGTGATTTTTTGTTTAGTGGGATATTTAGAATTCAGTAAGTGGATCCCTAATTTTAGGGAGTCAAAGATATACAGTTATCTTTTTCTTATCTTCAGCATTAAGTCACATGTTCAATTTAAATAACTTAAAACTAGGCTGAGTTATGTTGTTTGCATTTTGTTGGGATTGGGCCAAGCACAATGGGCCAGATCATAGCCCTCCAGCTTGACCTGCAGAGTTTGGTTTTGATGAAGCATGTTAAGGTTTTAGAATTTCAAGCTATAAGTCGACTATCGTTGTTTGAACGAGCTATAACTCGGCCATGATGATGTTGTAGTGAGCCCCCAAGTTTGAGATGCTTATTTTAAAATAACCAAGTTGAGCTTAGTTATAACTTGGCGGTTTAGTAATGATTGGACTTAGCTATAATTAAATAATATGTATGTAAGCCCCAAGGTCAACTTGGGAATCTGAAAGAAAAAAAGGCAATCTTGTAATGGCATTAGTTTCTTCATACGAAAGAGGAAGATTGAAAAGAAAGACCATTTGATGTTGAAAATAGAGAATTTGAAGACCTCCGTGAATGAGTTTTGTGAAGGCTAGAGAAGCTGAGGAATATTCTCTCAGAGAGTTGACAGGATTGTATTGGTTGACGAATTGATTGGTAAATTATTATATAGGTGAGCGTCTGTTGAATTGATAACGAGACATAGGTCGGTTTGATTGGAGATTGATTGGATAGATGATATCATTTGAATCTGATATGTTTTATCGGTTTGTAGTTTGTACTTGTTAATGTAGTGATTGGCTTGAGTTTTGAACTCCAATCTATATAGATCGGTTTGGATCCGGCTATTATTGCTCGGTTTGTATTGATCGATGGTTTGATTAGACAGAGTCATAGATATCGAAATTGTGTTGTTTGAATCCAATTTTTGTGATATCGGTTATGATTGAAATTGGTCTTCAGTATGACTGAGATAAAATTTTGACTTGTGAATGTTAGTTGGATAAATGTTTGAATAGTAGATATTAAATTGTTATTAGAGCTGACTTATATAGATCAATTGTAATAAGATCCGATTTATAGATGTCGGTTTGATTAAACTTCGATTTTAAATATCGGTTTGATATAAAAGCCGACCGTTAGGGGTCAGTTTGAAGAAAATAGATATGTATAGTCATATAAAATGCAAAAACATATGAAAGAATAGGTCGTATAAGAAAGGATAAATATGATCCATATTGTTATTTTTATGAATTAGAATTAGAGCAGACAGGCTTCAGGATGGTTTAGTGCTCTATCATCGTATTAGAGATCTTCTCGGCAGGAATTGGCAAGTTAAGATTACTCACACTTATAGAGAAGCTAACATGTGTGCTGACTGGATGGCTAATTGGAGTCTTCTCAATCAGTGCACAACCCAATTCTGGAACTCTGCCCCTCCTGGGATTGTGAACTTTCTGTCAAATGATGCTAGGGGCTCTCTTCTACCCCACTTGGTTGTTGCTCCCGTTTAGTCTTTCTTGTTTTTTGGGCCTTTAGGCCCCTTTGTTAACCAAAAAAAAAAAAAAGAATTAGAGCAGTAGGAAATTGTAGAATACATGTAGTTCAATGATGTATATTAGTTATACATTTTAAGACAAGTATGTAATAATATTTTGTTTGTGTGATAAACCTTTTTATGGGTTAGAAATCATGTCTTATATTTAGATAAGAGATTAACTATAATTGATAATGGTAATAATAGCAATGAAAATGTGTATTAGTCACGGGAGGTAATAGAAAATAGACAATAGTAGATATTAAAATAGAAAGCATAGAATAGAGCGAAAGAATATATAGTAAATGTTCTGGGATTAGACCCTGGCGGAGGTCTGACACTAAGAATCTTCTTAGCGAAGCAGAAAATTGATAAAGTATTTATCTGGGTTGCAAATGTGGCTAAGCATTAAGAACTATGAGCTCGGCCGAAGTTGAAAAATTGATAAGAAAATTATTAGAATTACAAAATACTAAGGTCTCCCGAGTTTAGTAAGACCTTGGCCGAAGTGTAAAATTGATATGATTTGTAAAAAGAAAATTGTAAAGCAGGATAACTTATATAATCAAATCATAAGAACTTTTGTCGAATTGTAAATCACTCCTATAAGGAGAGTAGAATTGCAATATCGTTAATTTGTTCATTATTAATGTGTTCAATTGAAAATGAAATTGATAATAAATATTGTATGTTAGACATGAATAGGGGTTGAGTAGCAAGTATATGTAAATGGAAGAAATAACGGAATATGACTGGAAGATTTGTTAAAATAGAAAGAGAAACAAAACCTTAGAGAGAATTGGCAAATTCAGTTAAGAGTTCAAATACAATTCAGTATTCATGAACCCTTATAACATGGATTGTATTCAGAAGTTGAATAAATTCTTCCAACATACTTTGTTTGCAAAGATAGTGGTGATGAAGGAAAACCCAATTTGGGAAGGTTACCTGATTGTATGCTAAGCACAATAGATTTGGTTTAATGGATACGTATGCAATTTGCTTATTGATAACAATAGAAAACAATAATCAATAATTAAAAATAATAGCAATGGAGAAGGTCAGCAGAAATTCCTTAAAAATAGAAAAGTATAACAAAATTACAGCAGAGTCGATTATAAGTGAGATGTTTAGTGTGGTAGTTAACTAGTTATTATCTCCTTATTTTAAATAATTGTTTTAGAATTGAGGTGGATTTATTTCTTATTTATTAGAAAGAAATAAATAATAGGAATTTAAAAATTGAAATAAAGGTATAGATAGTTAGAAGTTCATCCTTTGAAGTAG
>JASCZI010181616.1:19017-48924 GCA_036250425.1 Stylosanthes scabra
TAATTAATTAAGATTTTTAACCTGGTAAAACATTTTTTATATTAAAGAAGATAAATTACAGTAATATTTTTTGTTTGATATTAAAATAAGAGTTTATATATTTCACTATAATTTTTTTCCGTCTTTGCACTCTAACAAACATGAATTTGCGAATTAAGATTGTGTTTAGCAATATTTAAACATTAACTTTATTTTAATAATTTTTATTTGTATAATCCTTTTAAAAGTAACTAGTGTCTTCACAGGCACTTTCGTGCGTCGCTTTTTCTATAAATTTTAAAGTATTATTTATTATCATTTTTAATAATATATTATTCACTCGTTCAATTTATTATTTGGATAATATTCATCAATTCAATATTATCACTTCGAAATTGGAGGTGAGAGGATTGTTTAGAGTTTAAGAATGTTTCTCAAAACCAAAGTAACCTATATTTTGAAGTTGGTGAGTAATTAGATAAAATAAATTCAATTACTAAAATATATTATTCAACCGCTCAATTTATTATTTTAATAAGAAAATATTATGTGTACCACTATCCAATTTCATCAAATCTAATAGAGCCCCGCGCCCAAACACGCTGTAAGAAGTTGTCATCATCATCGTCACTTCCTCCTCTTCCTCCTCTGTAAGAAGTCATCTTCGCCACCATCTTCCTCCTCCTTTTCATCTTTCTTCTTCTTCTTCTTCCGTAAGTGTTGTTGTTGTTGTTGTTTCGTAAGTGTTGTTCTTGCTCTTGCTCCTCCTCCTCTTCTTTTTCTATTTTGATTTTTGTACTGAGATACACTGCTTTTGTAATATACGTAACTGTTTCTATATGTTATTGTACCTTCTTTATTTTGATTTTGCATTCAAGTGTTTGTGAATTTTTATGTACTGAGATTCACATTTTTCGTATTGAGACTCATTTTTTCTGTGTTGAAGTTCATTTTTTTGTGTGTTGAGGTTTGTATTGCTTATTCTCTTCTTCTTCTTCTCTCAGCACAGAAAAGGTTGACCATAGCACATAAAAGATTGATTCAGTATAGAAAAAGCACATATTCCAAAAAAAAATTTGTGTTGAGGTCCGTATCTTATTTCGTAAGTATAATAGAATTATTTGTATATTTTAAACAGTAATGCTACACATCCAAGCATTTACCCTAACCAAGTCCAACTAAGTAATTTTTCCCCACTCTCACCCATTACACACGCTACACTCTCCCCCAAAATTTAAAACGCACTTCTTCTCCTCCTCCTCCTCCTCCTCCTCCTCCCCCTCCTCCTCTGTTATTGCAGCACCACCGTCGTCGTTATTGCAGCTGCCACCGTCGTCGTTGCAGCCATTGCCGTCGCCGTTGCAGTCACCATCATCTTCTTCTTCTTCCTCCTCCTCCTCCTCCTCCTCCTCCTCCTTTTCTTCTTTATTGTTGTTGATGTTGGTGTTGTTGCTGGTGATGCTGGTGTTGTTGCTGGTGTTGTTACTGTTATTGTTGGTGGTGTTCCTGTTATTGTTGATATTGATGTTGTTGTTGACGAAAACTGAATTGGTTATTTTTAAAAAACAGAAACGGATTTTGAGAGACAAGCAGAACAGATTTAGAATAAAAACAGAAATGAATTTGGTATAAAAAAACTAAATTGGATATTCAAGAAAACAGAAATGGATTTTGAATAGAAACAGAAACGGATTTTGAATGAAAACAGAAACGGATTTGGAATTAAAAACTGAATTGGATTTTCATAAAACAGAAATGAATTTTGAATGAAAGTAGAAACGGATTTTGAATGAAAGTAGAAACAAATTTGGAATTAAAAACTGAATTGGATTTTCATAAAACAGAAACAGATTTTGAATGAAAGTAGAAACGGATTTTGAATGAAAGTAGAAACGAATTTTCTTTTACGCCTAGGCGTGATTTTGGTGATGAACTCACGCCTAGGCGTGGTCTTGTTTAGCTCAAACAGAAACAGATTTTAAATGAAAGTAGAAACGGACTTTGAATGAAAGTAGAAACGGATTCTAATATATAAAAACTGAATGGGATTTTCATGAAAACAGAAACGGATTTTGAATGAAAGTGGAAACGGATTTTGAAATATTGGAAGTTACCATTCAAATGTACTCAAATGTACTCCATCTTCTTGTTACTGCTGCTACACCTCTTGCTCCTCCTATTTACGTGGTTTTGGTCTTCTTCTTCCTATTGTTGTCGTTGCGTTGCCATCATCATTATCGTTGCTACTGTCTTCTTCTTATCTATTGTGTCGTCTTCATTGTCCTCCTCCTTGTTGTTGTCGCCGCCGTGCCGTCGTTGTCATCGGAAGAAGCATGAGGAGTTGAAGGAGAAGAAAAAGAAGAATGATGAGAAGAGGAAGAAGAAGAAGAAAGTAGGTTCGAAAACTTTGAACTGATAAAGAAGGAAAGCGAAAATCTAGTTTCTATTATGAAATCCTAATTCCGAATTTCAAAAAAACGATTCTACCCTATTAATTAGTAGAAGGCACGTGTATGAAGGTTACTTGGTTAGACTTGGTTTGTTAAAATGCTTGATTTTGTATAATTATTGTATTTTAAATTTGATCTCACCAAAAATAGTGTTAAGGAGCTTTTCTATTCTTTTTAAATAATTAATTTAAAATTTTTTATTAATGCATTATCCACGCATATATTATTCCTCAACAAAATATTCAACTTTGTTAATGCTATATTTAATAAAATAATCAGTGCTTTATGTTAACTAAATATTATGCGTACAAATAAATACTTTTTATATTCGAGTTTAAACTTAGTATTAAAAAAAATTAGAAAACTATTTTAAGATATTCACGCTTTCTCTTTCTCATATTTTTCTTCTAACTTACGCATCTTATTTTTATCTCATATAGCATTACCCCTCGTGATATTACTCCTTTCTTCGTTATAATTTATAAGAGATGTTGAGTTTGAATCACATCTAAAAAAAATACTTAAAAAATATAAATAAGTAATTAGTTTAAATATACATTCTATAAAATACCTTATATGAATGAATGTCGTAGTTATTAAAAATCAAGATTTATATATATTCTCTTCATTTATAAATTAGAATACAAAAAATAAAATTGCTATTATTGTGATTGATTATTACATACAACAAAAAAAAAAAATATGCAGTTGAAGAGTAATTCCTCTTCATTCAGACATTTTAGTGGAAACACAGCAGGAATTTGAAAATATATCTAAAGATAAATTTGTAAAATAACAGGAATAATTAAAAAAAATATTTCTCAATATATTTTATTCTATTTAAAAGTAAAATATTCATGTACTCAAATCTCAGTCTTAGCAATTTTTTCAAATTAATATTATTTTGTTCGGTATAAAATACTGTTATTTTGTCGATGGATAAACTAATAACCAAAGTATTTTACCAATTTGCATAAATAATATCAAATTCATTTTCTTAATTATAAACTTTTTATTAACTATATTATGTATTAAAAATTATTTTGCTAGACATGTTATTAACAGACAATATCATGCCTTTTAGCCACTTTTCTGTTGTTCTTAATATTTTATTATATTTTATTTATATATTTGTAACATAATAAATTATAAAAAAAATAAGAATGAAAACTCTATGCGTTTAATGTATAGAATTAAAAAAAAAATTGAATTAAATAAGGTCTATAACATCATTCCGTGTTCATGTGTGATAAAATCAAGATAAAAGAATGAAAAACATTATTTATAAATTAGTTATTTTATAAATATAATTAAATTTATTCATTTTTCAATTTTTTTAATTGAAGTAGATATAAAAATACGTATTCAATGTGCTATTTATCTCCATGAATAATTCTAATATAATACATAATATATTTTTAATTTTAATTTTATATTCAACCTCTTAAACTATCTTTAATATCATTGTTCTTGCAATTTTATCTCTATACATTTTTACTATATTCTTATTCCGATTTTATATTTAACATGTTAAACTATTTTGGATTTTATTATTATTATTGTAATCTTTATAATTTTCATTATATCATCTCTTTGTGTCTCGTACATTAGCCTACTCTACCTTAATATGAGTATAAATGTATAATATTGTTTTTCCCTCTTCATCTTGTTCACTTCTCCTCAATTTTGTCTAACACTTTAATCTTTAATAATCTTATTGCATTGAATAACTGAATATTTTTCAAAAGAATTTGATTAATAATTTCAAAATTTTCTACTTATATTTTCTTTATGTATTTAATTTTTTTGTTAATTTGTATATATTTTAAAAAAAGGGAAGGAGAAGAGGAAAAGAAAAAGAAAAGAAAAATAATGCTAGAAAATAGAGAAAGGAAAAAAAAAAGGAACTGCTGATATTATAAAATTAGTTAAACAACTGAATAATGAATAACAACTGAATAAAAGTAAAGAAAAAATGGGACATAAATAAAATGAAATTAAAAGAAAAAGTCGAAAGAACGTGAACATTATGATGTTGAAATTATAAAATAAAAATATCCTAATAGAAATATGTATGTTTTGTTCTAATCTTCTAATTGCATGAGTTAATTGCATACCTCTTTTTCAAATACTCTAATTTCTCTCTATGAAACTAAACCATCCAAAACTCGGAAAAAAAAAAAGGAATTGAACAAATAAAATCAAAACCAAACTAAATCATAATTTATCATGATGTACTTATTCATATCTTTTAATATATTTTGATGATTTCTATTTCCAAACAAAAATCTTTTATTTTAAAAAATATCCATCAAGAGATTAAATAAGAAATTCAAGTTGCATATTATTGCAAATGAAAAAGATATATTTTAGAAATGATGACAACAAAATAAAATATTTGAATCTTAGATATCAAAATAAAAGAGGGAGGGAGAGAAAAGAAAGCAAATTTCACAAACGCCTTTTATTATTGAAATTACTGAAGAACATGAAATAACAAATATAAAACGTTAACGAGGTTGAAGAAGAAAGAAGAGAAGTAGAAAATAATGGGTTATGGGTTTTTAAATAAGTTTAGTTACCTTTTTGCACATATTTATTTCCCTTTGACATATATTAATGGAGGATAAATATAGTCCAAAAAATTTGGACACCACAACTTGGTATTCCCATATATTGTTATAGATAGATTATGTGACAATTAACTTATATTTGAATATTTTAATAATTTTAATATATATTTTGTTGCATTTAAAATGTACAAGGATACTTTTTTGTTTATTTGTTTTGTAAAAAAATTATAAATTGTATCTTCTTAATTTTTTATTTTACTAGTTTTTTACTTTTATTACTAAAAAATTTTCATAAAATTTAGAGAGTATTTAGTCAAAATTAGAGCCTCTTATTTTTTTTCTCCTAAGAATAATTTCAATAAAAAAAGCTATCTTTAAAAATTTATAATTAGGTTCTTATTAACAGTAAATATTAAAATTTTTTTATAAAATGTTAATTTTCATTATTCTTATATCATATACTTTACGTAATATTTATACTCACTTAAATATATCTTTCTTTTATATTTATCATTTATATTCTTTTAAAATATTCTCTTGTATGAATCAAAGTCACGTATATTTAGAAAACTCGAAATATATTAAAAAAGAGTGAGAGTGCTAATTTCTCATTTTAAAATAAAGTTTTCATATTTAGCCATTTAAGAAGGTAATCATTAATTTTTTTGATATTTTCATCAATTTAGAGATGATATATTTCGTTAATCCTAATATTTATATCAGGACAATGATTTAATTACAAAATTAAAAATAATATAGAAATCTAAATTTAAAAAAAATTTATAAAGACTTAATTAAAAATTTAGTGAAATTATAGGAGAAGAATTTAACCAATAAAATAAAAAAACAACTACAAAATATATTGATCCTAAAAAAAAAATTCATCTTATATTCTTATTGAAATTGGTTTCTAACATGTGATAAAAAATATAGGTAATAATAATATTCTTCTTATTTGCTGATGCCATTTCTCTTGTGGGTCAAGCGAAATGGAGGCAACTTTTCTTTTGCTATTTTGCAGTGCCATTTCGCCGGGGGTTTCGATGAGATGGGTTTGAAATCCATTTGCCTGCGCCATTTTGCAGTAATAAATTTAATTGCGTATCCTGGGAATTAATGTATTTTCTTTACATATTTAGATAAAAAAGCCCAAGTTTTCATATCCTGGAATTTGAGACTCATTACACTTAGTTACGGTAGCTTTTATTTATCTATTCAAGCGTTAGTGCGTTATCATATATATACTATACATCATTAGCAATTATTTTATTTAAAATTTACAAATAAAAACAAAAAATATTTTTTGTACATTTCGATCACATGATTATTTAATATTATTCAAGGAGTTAATAAATAATAATATTATAATTTATATAATTATGTACTATTTTTGTATTTTTAATATTTATTTATATTTTGATTATAAATATCAATAGACGATGTGTTGTATTCCAGTATAAATGACTTATTTGTGTTTGAATTTTATTTTTTATATGGCATATTTGTCAATCTAAAATGAAAACTATATATAGACAAATAATATAAATACAATGATTTATCTATTTTTTTTAGCAATTCTAACAATAATCTTAATGACTTAAATATAATGATATATTTTTGTGTCTTAATAATATTTTATTTTCAATCAAAGTATTATTTTAAAAATAAAATTACTTAAACTGCATGTATTATACTACTTTAACATAATAAAAATTTTATTTCCCATTTAAATTTTGACACCACTTTAATTAAAAATGCTAACTTATATATAAATGGTACTTAAATAAAAATACTAACATTATAATGACATAAATTAATACTTAATCTATTAATTTTAAATGTGTAATCTCGTTTTAAATAATACTTGATTGTTGTTAAAAGCTAAAAATATACATAATTTAACATATTATCAAATCCTTTTAGTAACTTAGTTAAGAATTTCAAAATTACCTAACAAAATAGTATGTTGGCAAATAAAAGTATATTTTATTTAAATAATTTTAATTTTATCTTATTATCCATTTTATTTATTATTAATTAAGAAATAATTAATAATTTAATTTAATATAATACAATTCAAATGATTAACTAAAAGAATAAGAATATAAATATAAAGATGTGTGTAATCATTAGGGATGACAATTTGATCTAACACGTCCTGTCCCGTCCCGTCGTTTCCCGCCCTGAACGGGGTGGTATTTGGGGTGGTTGAGTGAGTATGAGGCGGGTATCGATATTGATCACCTCGCCTCTTATGATGTATATATAGTTTAGTATGATTTTTTAGATTTTTAATAATATTTAGATAATTGTATTTATAATTTTAGTTTAGAAAAATGCTAAATTTAACTTTCTTATTACCTATTATTGGTATTTAATTATGTTTTTGAAGTACTTTCTTATATAATAAATTATATTGAGAAATTCAATTGAATTTTCTTATATTATAAATAAAGGTGAATTTAAGTATGGGACAGTATATACTTGTGGATTTGGGCATTAGGCTAAAATTTAGATACCCATATATAATAGGGTCGATAAGGATATTTCAATGATATGGACTCGAACTTTATCTTAGAAAAATAATTTAGATGTAATTATGGTTATATTTTATAAATGCTATATTAAAAAGAAGGCATGTATATTGATTATAAATAAATAAAACGAGTAATAGTTTATGTTAACAGAAGAGTAAACATGTTATGTAAAATTTTTCTATGATGCTGAAACACAAAATCCTCCTCAACTGCTGATGTTGTGGTGTCAAATATGTGTATTGTACGTGTGTCTTTTTGATATGATTGACCCTTAAAAGTTGATGGTTATAATGTCAGTTTGTTCAGAAGCAGAATTCGTCTTACACAGTAGTTATTATAAACCCAAACAATTTAAAAAACTTAAGTAGATTATTATAGTTGGTTAATCAAACGAGTGAGAATTAATTTAATAATATTTTATATGTTTGAGAATAGTCTGAGGTTGGTCTTTTTTATTTTGGTTAACAAACAGGGCCTAGGCGCAAAAGCACAGAAAAGAAAAACTACAGAGGGGTAAGGACACTTCGGTCCTTCTCGATATCTTCAGTGATAAACTGGAGTAACTCTTTTAGAGGAGAATCTAGGAAAGTAAAAGAGCTCTGAAGCTGTGTACTTCTTCTAGCAAGCCAATCTGCACAGACATTAGCATCTCTGTTGATATGGCGAAATTTCAGTTCCCACGATATTCTCATCAAGTTCACTATGTCTCTAACAAAAGGGTTGTGGATTCTGTTTTCACCATTGCCTAAATTGATAATATGGAGGGCCTCGCAAGAATCGGTTTCAACCTCAATTCTCCTCATACCAAGATCTGCAGCCATCTTAAGGCCATAGAAGATACCTTCAATCTCCGCCTGGGTTGGGGTTGCTTTACTTATGGTGACCATGAACCCCCCGATCCATTCACCTGCTGAGGTTCTGAGGAGACCTCCGCATCCGGATCTGCTTGTGCTTGGGATGGAGGAGCCATCAACGTTTAACTCAACCCACCCAATTAGGGGTTTTTTCCACATACTGCTTCTAGGGGTGATGATAGGATTTCCAGTAACAAGGTAACTCTTCTTATACGCCCTGGTTTGGTTGTTGAGAGTTTCTTGGAGAATTGGATCTGGGTGTGGGGGTCTAGTATACCCGGGGTTATGGACTTCAAGGTTTCTCCACTTCCAAAACCACCAGCACCCAACCATAAATTTGTTTATCCAAGGTTGCTGCTGATTGATTCCTAACTCGTTATGCAGGTTCACCTCCACCCAAGTGTGGAAGTTGGGAGTTAGGAAACTGGCGAGGGCAGAAGGAGAGATGATCCTGGACCACAGAGACGCAGCCAGAGTGCAATCTCTCAGAACATGGAGCATAGTTTCAGGTTGCTGACAGTGATGGCAATTGGGGGGAGGAGTTCATCATTCTAGCCTTCCTCTCCGCCGTTAATAGCCTCCCATGGGTCATCTGCCAGCAAAAGGTACGAATCTTCTCAGGCCCTTTTCATTTCCATATTGTATTCCAAGCTTTTCTATCTGTATGGTTGTAATCTGTGAGGAGTGCATAGGCAGAGGCAACAGTGAAATTCCCACTATTAGTATGTTTCCAAGTAATCATGTCGTCTTCATTAGTGCCCTTTGGAGGGTTTGTCTATCTGATGAGATTTAGGCCTTTCGTAGAAAGGTAGGGTTGGAAAGCATTGTAGTTCCAATTACCATCGTCGCCAACCATGTCCTTTACAAGCTTATATCTTAACTTCGTCGGGGGTTGGGTTGTGGTAAGGTGTAGCAGAGTTTTCTGATTGTGCATCCAGGGATCCTCCCAGAATCTGGGTTTACTACCGTTTCCCATAATCCAACGACAATTCTCTTTCACATTAGGCCAAATTCTAACTAGCTCTCTCCACAGAGGGGAATGTTTATTCAGCATTGAGCCATTCTCTAAATCGGTGTAGCTCCCTTCTTCGTTGTGAGTTAGAGTCTTCACCCACAGAGAGTCTGGTTCCGTTATGATCCTCCAGACAATTTTCATGAGGAAGCTCTCATTCATCTCTTCAACCCTTCTGAAGCCCAGCGCCCTTCTATTCTTTGGAAGGCAAATGGTGTTCCAACCAATCTGGTGCATCTTCCTTTGATTCTCAGTGTCACCCCAAATGAACCTACGCTGAGCTTTTTCAATCTCATTACACAATCCTTTGGGGATTTTAGCATGCTGCATACTATAGTTCGACATAGGATTGAGAACCGATTTTGCAAGGGTCACTCTCCCCGCTAAAGATAAGCATTGGTTTTTCCACCTCTTCAACTTTCCCTCTACCCTCTGCAGGATGTGCTTGAAACTATCTTTTCCCTTTTTACTATTGGTTAGCATTGCTCCCAGGTACTTCCCGAGACTCTCTTGCTCTTTATATTGACATATATCCAGGATTTGGTTCTTTGTTCCCTGTTGTATGTTGCTGGAAAAGATAATAGCCACTTTTTGGGTGTTGACCTTTAGCCCAGAGGCTGAGTAGAAAACCTCAAGGATAACTTGAATAGTCTTAATTTGATCCATAGTTGCCTCTGAGAAAACCAATAAGTCATCGGCGAAGAGTAAATGAGAAATAGCCGGCCCTCTCCTTCCCACAGTCATAGGCTTCCATAGCTCCTCTTCGACCCCTTGCTCAATTAGGTTGGAGAGTTTATCCATTAAAATGACAAACAAATAGGGGGACAGAGGGTCCCCCTGTCTTAGACCTCTGGTAGGGTTGAAAAATTCAGTCTTGGAGCCATTGCATAAAAGGTTGTAAGATACAGAAGAAACGCAGTGCATAATGAGGTCGATTAGGACGTTGGGCAGCCCAAAATCACCAAGACACTCTTTCAGAAAAGACCACCTGACCTGATCGTAAGCCTTCTCAAAGTCGAATTTCATAGCCATGAAACCTCTCCTCCCTCTCAATTTGTGCATAATGTGGGTTAGTTCCTAGGCAATTAAAATGTGGTCATGGATTTTGCGGCCAGAGACAAAGCTAGATTGTTGAAGGGCAATCCTATCCCTTAACGTAGGCTTGATTCTGTCAACTAGGATCTTAGAGAGGCCTTTATAGCTGACATTGCAGAGAGAAATTGGTCTGAATTGAGTGATGAACTCTGGAGTGTCTACTTTGGGAATAAGGGTTATCAGGGTGGTATTGAAACTTTCAATCAACTCAGAATTCTTCCAGTACATAATCAAGTTCTCATTAACACTGTTGGCAACTCTTTGCCAATTGTCTTTGTAAAAGGAAGCTGGGAAGTCGTCTGGACCAGGCGCCTTTAAGGAGCCAATGTTGAAAAAAGCCTTTCTGATTTCATCAGTAGTGGGGGTAGCATCGATGCCACTTTTGAGGCTTTCCCTTAGAGGGGGTAAGTCTTCGAGCAGAGGAGGGGTTGTTGAGCTCCGCTAGTATCTTCATGATAAAGCCTCTTTAAAAACTCCACTGTGTAGTTAGCTACGTGGTCCTCATTGTCTATCAAATCCCCGTTGTCATTCCTGAGCTTCGTAATTCTATTCTTCCTTCTTCTTATTATACTTTTAGTATGGTAGTAACTAGTGTTACGATCACCTTCCACTATCCACTTGTCCTGGGACTTTTGAAGCCAGAACACCTCTTCTTTCTCAAGGATTTCCTCTAACTCAGCGCCTAGTTTCTTTTCTAACTCTTCAAGAAAGGGATTGAAGGAGTAGCCCTGGGATTTTTGGATACCTCCTAGTCTATTAAGGAGCCTTCTCTTCTGTTTCCCAATATGGCCGAAGACATCCTTGTTCCACCTTCTGAGGTCCTCTGTTAAGTCAGATAAAGCTATGCTAAGATGACAACCCTCCTTCTAGCTAGTGTTGATGAATTCCTTAAAATCAGGGTGCATATTCCACATGGTTTCAAAACGGAAAGGTCTGTCTCGATGCTTAGGGGGTTCTGGTTCCACAGTGACAAGTAAGGGGTGGTGATCAGAGTTGGTTCTAGGCAGAACATCTACTATAGCATCCCCAAATTTTGTTCTCCAAGTGGCATTGGCAAGGACCCGGTCAAGTCTCTTGAAAACTCCCTCCAGTCCCTCCCATTTGGGACCCCTCTAGGTAAATTTTGAACCCACGTAACCCAGGTCTATCAAATTGCAGCTATTGATCCTCTCCTTGAATCTTTTGCAAGCCCCCATATCCGTTTTACTCCCTCCTTTCTTCTCCAGAGGACAAACAATGTCATTGAAATCCCCAACCACTAGCCAACTACCATTTACATTTCTGGCCATAGAAGTCAATTCACTGCAGAGAGTACTCCTATTACTTTCTTGGGGGATGGCGTAAACCACCGTAATTAGCTCAGGATCCTTAAGGGGAAAGTTAACTTGCAAGTGAATGAACTGAGGGTGTTTGTTGAGGACTCTGATGGAGATGGTCGGGTCATTCCATAAGATCCAAATGCCCCCACTAAAACCAACAACTTCTTGAACTATGTTAGAGTTAAAACCACAACGTCTGATTGCTCTTTGGGCTTGGTCACCACTATACCTAGTTTCTTGTAGCATAACAATCTGAGGCCTGTAAATTCTAACATACTCCTTAAGGCAGCGAGCAAAGGCATGGCTAGCTGCCCCTCTACAATTCCAAGAGAGTAAAATCATTGGACAGGGTGGAAAGGAAGGACTTACTGCTCTAGAAGCATCTCCTCCCCTTTCAGGGAGGCTTCAATCTCTTCATCTTCCATATCATCCTCATCTTCTGATTCTGAACTTCCTTCCTCATCCGATAATGCCATCCCATCAGCTTCGCCATTCTGGTTCTCTATTTCCAAATTCTCTTCATACTGCCTCATGGCCTCCACATAACATCCGTGCATATGGAGTGACGATCTGGGGGTTCTGGTTCTCTCCTGTCCCCATTATCTTCATCCATAAAGGCAGTTTCCTGCACTATAGTCTCCTAGGATGGTGGGTTGTCATGGGTTGGGTGCTTGGGTTGTTTAAAGGTCATGTTGGTGGGTTGGCTGCTCTGGTGGTTGCTTGTGGCTGGGGTAACGGGACTAACAGAAGTAGGGACGTGGGATGTATCATGTATGGTAACGAGTTCTTTCTGTGTCTTGGAGGCTGTTGTAGATGTGCTTGGTTGTGGGCAGGCTTCTGTGGTGATTGGAGCCTTGTGGCCAGTATTTTGATTTTCTGGTTTAGTCTTGGATTGGGTTTGTGCTTTTGGTGGGCTGGGTTTTCTGATTTTGTTACTGGATGGTGTCTTTGATTGGGCCAGGTTGTGTATCTGGTTAGGTGACTGAGAGTGGAAAGGGATGATGGGTCCAGGTTGGGGAACATTCTCTGCCCTCTTATGATTGGCCATCCCATCAGCAGATTTCTCTACCTCCAAGGCAGCAAACCTCGTATCCATAGTACTGTTCCCCACTGATTTTCCTCCTGCTGCACCATTTCCTTCCGTCACCCCACTACTTGTATCTCCCTCTGTCCTTCTGCCCTTACCATGATTTGCCCTCTCGACCACCATCCATGGTCCATATCGATCATTGGTTTCCTCAATTACATTTTTACCCCTATCTTTTGTGATGCTTCCAGGATTGCCCTTGTCACCCTTGCTCCCTTTCACTGCCTCTGCTCCACCTTTTGTGTTCTCTATCCTTCCATCCTCTGCTGTGCTAACTGTTGTCGCCTTGTTCTTCCCGCAGCTGGCTCTTTCGTGCCCCACCATTCCACAGGAAAAACATATGTTATACAGCCCCTCATACTCCACTACGAATACTTCATCATTGATGGAGTATTGGGAAATTAGGGGCTCCTTGAGGTCTAACTCAACACACAGACGAGCGGATTTGCCTCTACACTTGTCTTCTGTGTTGGAATCAACCTTCATAGTTCTGCCAATAACATTTCCAATTCTCTCTAACATTTCTTTTTCATAGTACTCGATGGACAAACCAGGGAGCCTAATCCAGGCAGCCAAGGTATCAATTGTTGCCTCCATAGGGTTGAAATTAGGTTTCCACCACCTAAAAGATAAGTAGTAGTCAAAAATTCACCATGGTCCCCCTGTTAGAGCGAAGTCTAGGTCTTCTTGTGAGAAAAATTTCACCAGGAAGAAATCATTCCCCAAGTCTATCACCTCAATACTTCCTTGTTTACCCCACATTGTTTCTAACCTCCTCGTAATGATCGGGAGTGAAATCCTCCTCCCCATTAGCTTTACTATCAGAGTGTCCCACCAGGGATACCGGAGCTTCTTCAGGGCTTTGTCATTAACAACAAAGTTGTATCTCCCATTCACTTTCTCCACTCTGATATTAGGTTTTTCACTCTTTGGAGGTGGGGGTGTGTCAGCTCCTCTGCTGTTCATTAGCTCCTTGCTACTTGCCTCAGCTTACAGGACTCCTTCCTCATTATGGACAGGTTTTCTTCCTCCCTTCACAGTCTCACTAAATGAGCGCTTTGCTCCTCCTCCTAGCTGTTCTTGTTCAGTAATGTCTCCCTTTGGCATCCATTCTTCCACTCTAGGCTCTAATGAAATGTCCCCTATATATGCATTATTCTCACCCTCTTTCTTTCCTCGGATTTTTTTTATAAATAAATTTAAATAAGAATTAACCAAAATAAATAAAACTACGTGTATTTACCATATTGGGTGTGGGAGTAGTGCCGCCGGGTCAGGTGCTGGCACTGACCAGTGAGTGCCGTGTGGGACACAGGCGGCACTGCCTTGGTAGATGTGGAGCCAGTACCACTGGATTGGGCGGCGACATTGGGCGAATGAAGAATGACGTTGGGACATGGTGCGGCACTGGTTGGACGAAGCTGTCACGCAAGGAGGGGGCACGACACTGGTGGGAATGGGGTGCCTCATGCTGTCCAGGCGGCACAGGTTGGGGAAGATGCCTATTTAAAGGGTTGCGAGACTCCCCTCCGCATAACCCATGAGCTTGCATCTTTTTATTTTCTCAAATGTGCAGTGTGTGCATTGTGTTCCAGCTTGTCGAGGTGGCTCTGGTGGTCCTTCTTTTTTTTTTAAACACTAAAATTATTTGGAAGCAAACAACAAAAAAAGGGTGGATGTAGTGGTGTTGTGAGGTGGGCCAGGAAAAAAAAAAGAGGGTGGGTGTAGGGGTGGCTCCAATAGGGCCTAAACCAACAAAAAAAAAAGAAGGGTGGGTGTAGTGGTGCCTTCAGTTGGGCCTAGGCCAAAAAAAGAGAGAGAGAGAGAGAGAGGGGTTGGTGGTGTAGGATTCTTTGGGCCCAAAAAATACACCCAAAGAGGGGAAAAAATTGCAAGGACACAGCGACGAGCAATAGCAACATGGCCGGGAGAGGGGAAATGATGCGGGACGCGGACATCAACAGGCTGGACCACACCCACCATGTCGCTGGAGCGATAGGATTCCAGGTTAGTGTTACGACATTATTTTTTTATTAGTGTTTTTGTGCACCCAACAACGCAGAATGAGTTAAGGAATAATAACAATTAGATAAGGCTAATTTGAGGGTGAAAATCTAAGTGCGAACGGGCGCATGCGAAGATGGTTTATTTTTTAATGTCCTTAGAAAACAATTATGCATAACTTAATTTGACGGTACAAATATTTGTTGACAATAATTGCTAAATGTGATTCCGATGGTGCGAAAAAAATTAACAAATTAAGACAATGCTGGCTAAGGAAGATACGAATTTTTCCCTGTTAGGGTTGTGGGACAACGGGAGTGGCATCGGAGTAGCGGGCCGTCGGAATGGGTGGAATTGGGAATTAATAACAAAGAACGGTGGGGAAATTTGATCCGGTGATAGTTCTCCTGAACATCATCTGGTTAAATGCACGTCCCAGCATTCTCCGAGGAATCGCCATGGCTTAGATTTGACTACCTCCAGCAGGCAGCCGTTGGCATATTAGAATTTAATTTTATTTTGTGCGTAGCAAAAGTTGTATATCAGGGGATGCTATAGGGCATCCGATTATGTTGTACTAGTTCTAATTCAAAGCATTGTAATGAATATTGTAATTGCAATAGCTCAAGTGAAATGCAATGTCGCAGTCTGTGTTTGTCGATGTATGTATTAAGTTGTAGATGAAACATTAATAAAGAACAAAAGAGATATTATTACATCAGCCTCGCGGTCTCAGTGGTTTTTTAGCCCGCAATAAAATCAACTAACAGAGCACGATAATGGAAAAAGCGTGATCCCTAACATACAAATGTGACACACACAAAAATATACGGCGTTTATTATACCGTTTTTTATAGAATGCACCGTGAAAACAATGTTGCTGCACGAAATGCATGAATTTTTTAGCGCGCTATTTACCATGTTATGTTCGAAGTGAAAGACTGATTTCTGCTTTTTATGTTCTTTTCGACAACAGGAACCACGGACGCTCAAGGCTCGCGGTGTGGTGCCTTACGTGCCACCCCCGGAATGTTTGGTCCCGTACATCAGAGAGGCGGGATTCGGCGGCCCCCTGCATTTGGGTCCCTTTGACTACGACATGCCTTTGGTGTCCGCACTTGTTGAGAGGTGGAGACCGGAGACGCGCAGTTTCCATCTACCGTGGGGGGAGTGCACGATCACGTTGCAGGTAACATTCACGATCAACATAACGTTTAGTTTCGATTATATGCATGCCGAAACTTTTATGTAAATGGCGTTCACTGTGTGCAGGACGTGGCATACCATCTAGGACTCCGCACGGACGGCGACCCGATCAGCGGGTGTGTGCGGGACTTCCGGACGTGGTATGGCACAGGGACCTGGGACATGGCCCAGGAATTTCTGGGGGGTCGTCCCCCGGCAGGGGAGGGGAAGAATTACGCCGGGGTGAAGCTGAGCTGGCTGAGGGAACGAGTCCAGATGACTCTGAGGGATGGCGCCCCGGATGAGGTGATGCGGCAGTATGCACGCTGCTACATCATGATGATGATCGGGGGTGCCTTGTTCCCCGACAAGACAAACAACATCGTGTCGCTGAGGTGGTCCCGCTGCTGCGGGACTTTGATACCTGCAGCAGATTATCGTGGGGTTCTGTGGTTCTGTGCTGGACATACCATTACTTGTGCATCGCGAGCAGGCGCGACAACTTGGAGATGAGCGGCTGCCTACCCCTTGTGATATCCTGGATTTACCAGAGATACCCCGCTTCTGTCCACCCGGCAGAGACCTCACGGTGTTTCCCCTTGTTTCTAGGTTCGTCCCCCTTCGTTCTTTATTTGTTATGCATTTACAGTTGTTATCTTGTAATAACCCATGCGTTGTCGTTGCGAATCACATGCAGGCTGAGTGGGCTGGGGCAGATCTCTCGAGACACTCACACGCGGAGGATGCTAGACTTCCGAAATGAGTTAGACCGGGTCGGCGTCGATGACGTACGTATGCCTGATCTTAGAAATGTATCTGTTGCTTGCTTCCAATTAAACTTTTCTGCATGCAGTTCTGAGCCGTGTGTTTTTGCAGTTCGTGTGGACCCCGTACATGGCACCTCACTGGCGCGCCATAGAGCCGGACTGGGTCAACGAGGCCGGCGAGGTTGAGACATGGCTCGCGGCGGTTCCCATCATTCTTTTCATGTACGGTAGTGAGCAGGCCGTCGCTGCGGTTCCACCATGTTGATCGTGTGAAGAGACAGTTCGGTAGTGAGCAGGCCGTCCCGTTGGACCCTGTGAACCTGGACGGGTTCGATGGCGCGTCGACCAGGGGCGACGACAAGTGGTGGCCCACTGAGCTTGCGTATTGGTATGGGTTCTGGCGCAACCGGAGGCGCCCGGAGCATCAGATTCAGATCGTTGCCACCCACTACCCAAGCTGGCCAACGCAAGAGTATGCCGCATGGTGGACGGTTGCATGCCGTCAACGGTTCTTGTCCTCGTATCGGCTGCTGCATAATCCTAGCAGCGGCCAATCAGGCGAGGGAGCCGATAGTCCTACCGCAAGATGCCCCTGCCTGCGGAAGGAGGGCGCAGATGCAGCGCCCGGATATCCGGCGGCCGGGGGAGGGCACATCCACGAGCGGGCGGTCGGATGCGCAGCCAGGCGGAGACGATGGTAACAAGGAGGCTGAGTACCATCGTCAGGAGGACATTCCCGCCCGAGAGCAGGGGGGACGGAGATGCGCCACACGAGCCCGACCTCGACTTCTTCTCCGGTGCCGACATCGAGCTGGCGCGGATCATCCTGCAAGGCGAGGGCTCCGGTGTTGGAACCGCCCCGCATGCATCCGGCGCCGGACCTTCTATCCATCGGTTCGGCCCGCCCAATGAGATGTACGACGTGTTTTCGTGCGGTGAACAGAAGATGGATCACATAGCGCAGGAATATAGAGCATCCCGCACCGCCGAGGATGCCGTGTACAGGCCGAGTCCCCCCTGCAGCCTCACCATGACCCAGATGAGCAGTGTCAGGGTTTCCAATACTACCAGCCCTCGCAGCAATCGTACGTTCAGCCATCCCCGCAGCAGTAGTATCAGCTGCCATCACCCCATTGTCAGTCGTACTACCAGCAGTCCCCGCAGTCGTCTTATCAGTCACCTTTGCCGCCTCAGCAGCAGTTCCAGCCCCGTACAACTATCACACCCCATCGCTGCAGCCACAGTTTTATGCGAGCGGTTCACAGTCCTCACCCCTCCCGCCGCCGCACAATGATCCGTCCTACCACTCGGCGCCCGAGCCATCGCCCCACCAGATTGTGCGCCCACGGCCACAGAGGGATCGCCATCCGCCCCGATGCGGCACATCATCCAGGCTGCAACATCGCCCCGCGCACGGGGGCGACCGGGGCTAGCACCTAGGCAGTTATGTTTTAGTTTTATTTTTCTTTACTTGTATCCTGTGTCGCACATGTTGGTTTCCTGAAATATGTATTCATTTCTTGGCTATGTACCTTTCGTTAGGGATGTTCTGATTTGTCTTTGTATTTTATGTTTTTGACTATAAACCGTATCTGTCGGATTTTCCTTATGTACCGAGGTTTTATTTGTAATTTCTCTTATGTTTTTTCCCTTGAAATCGTATTGGAACTTTGTTATGTACTGAGACTATAGTTGTAACTGCTTTTACGTTTACGTTTCTACCTTGCAAACAAAGTGAACAATTTTAATTTATGAACCAGTGCCGCACCCTAATCATGAGGCACTGGGAATGAACCAGTGCCGCACCCAACCCCTAAGGCACTGGGAATGAACCAGTGCCCCACCCTAACCCTGAGGCACTGGCATAAAAAACTGATAGCCAGTGCCGTGTCCATCCCCTGCGGCACTGGTTATGGCGGTGCCCCCCCTAACCCCATGGCACTACACACAAAACACAAAAACATAAATATACATAGTAATATTTGTTTTGGTAAATCCGTATTTAAATTTATTTATAAAAAAAAATTCCTTCTTTCCTCTCTTTGTAGGTGGATCGTGACCTCTTGAGTTCCCTCCTCGGACATAGCCACCCCTCATTGGCAGCTTGCAACGTTCACAGTGAAGTTTCTTGGGGTGTACGGAGAGGTTTCTTGGGGGTGTACGGAGAGGTTGGCAAAAAATTTAGGTTGGTTCTTTTATTTGGTGCATTGGGCCTAAGCGAAAGTTTATGTTGGGCTTCGTTTAAAATATAAGGAGAAGCAACTGAAGGTGGGTAATGTTTATTTGTTTTTGTTTTTCTTTTATTTATTTATAGTATCATGGAAGTCAAAAAGTCAATTATTTTAAATTGGATAAAATAATATTTTAGTCCTACTTATTGGATTAAATCCTAAATTAGTTTTTAATTTTTTAATCATTCTATTTTAATCTCAAAAAATTTTAAATAGAATCAATGTTGATCACTATTAAATTAAAAAAAAATAAAATAAAAACCTACGAAATAAAGATATATATGAATTTGTGATAAAATGAAAGAAAATATGTATAACTTTAATTTCATAGTATTTTTATTTTACTTTTTTTCTGTCAATAATAATATTTAATTAGACATAAAAAAAGCATGGTATTGATTTTTTAATTACCTTTTTTTTAAAACGGTAAGATATCTTCCTCAGTCACCAACACCCATTATTATTTTTATAAAAGATTTTTGGAAGGAAAATATAAGACATTTTGCATGAACTACCCTTCCACCAAAGAACTAAAGTCTACGTCAACTCATTAAAAAAAATCATTGAGGATTAAAACACAAAAAAAAAGCCCAACATTATTATTATATTTATTTTTTCAAATTATTTTAATATTAGCATTCCAATTACTAAAGTGTATAACGCCTCTAAATGAGTTTGATTACAACGGGTGCGTTTGGTTCTGAGTACTGAGACTGAGAGACTGAAATTTGATATTGTGTTTGTTGGATAGAGATTGGAACAAAAATTTCAGTGTCAATCCCTCAGAATTCCAATATTTTCAATACCTCTAAATTAGAGTGACTGAAAGACTGAAGAATGATATTGAAACTTTAATAATATTTTTTTACTCAAATACTCTCAATCAACATTATAATTTTCAATACTAACCTTTATTTTTGCTCCATCAACTTAGTTTAATCTCTATCTCTCAGTCTATATATCTAATTAATTTTAAACCAAACACAATACACAAATCTATTTCAATCTCAGTCTTTTAGTCTCCATCCTACAATCTTAGTTCTCAGTCTCTCCCAAACATAACCTAAAAAACAGCTTCACGGAATCATGGGTCCCAGCTCTAAAGAGTGCTGCCATCAAACATGATGAGAACTCACACAAATTCACGCAAGTGGACATGCGTATATCACATTATTGGTTCATGGCTTATTAGCAGGTGCTAAAGATATCCTCTCTTTCAGCATCATAGAATTACCCTCCTATGTAAAAATAACTAAAGAGAGACAGTGAATTTTAGCATACGCCCACCTGACATTGAGGCGCACCCACGCCACCTGAAAGATTCCCACCTCAACAAATGGGAGAATTACACGTGTTTGCTGCTATGCTTGCTTTGGAGCGACGCGAACGTCACTCTGAGCCTTGCACAGCTTTTTGTTTTTTCTCCCATTGTGGCTACTTTTTGAATATGCAATGTTGGAGGGGTTTTATGCAAAGATTGATGTTGGACCCATTTGTGATGGACCAGGTAATTGTTTTTTTTTTATCAAACGAAGTGACCATGTAGGTGGGCTCCGTATTGATATAGCTGGAAATGACATGACTCCCACTTATTCTCTCGTAAATACCATGGTTTTTTATTTTACAGAAAATACCATGTTTATTTTTGCAACCCAAAAAAATACTATAGTTTGATTAGTTTCTAGTTTAGAAAAGAAAAAAGAAGTGCTCAAACTACAAAAAGAAATCCACTTATATTTCCCATCATATGTCCTCCAAAATTTTAATTACTAGAGTATTTTATCTTATTAATGCAAAAATTACTGGTAATTATGATATTGTTCTGTTAATAATAATAATAATAATATATTAATAAATAGATAATAATATTTACACAATTTAAGGTTTTTTTTTAAAGTTGAAACATTTATATTATATATTAGAATATATATTCCATGCACATATGCTCTATTAGTGTAAAAGAGATTTATATAGACAAATCAATTTTTTCTTGTTACATAAATGAAAATAATTAATTTTCAAATCAAGTACATCCAACGACATGTAAATAGATCGGTGTAATTGAATGTCTGTATAAATTTTTTTATATCATTAATGCATCGAAATTAAATTATACAAGTTAATAGTTAAAAATTTTAACAATTACGTGTATATGTATACATATTATAACATTAAATTGTCAAAAAAAATGTATTAAAACCTTAAATTATTGAGAAATACTAATAAATAAGGTTTGATGATGCAAATATATATAAATGTGTATATATGTTCTGGTGAGTGTGAATTTTTTTTCTAAATTATATTTTATATAGGATACAAGGGAACCCAACAAATCCAAAACATGTATACAATATATAAAATTTTTGGATTGCAAAAAGCCCTTGCAGTTTTTTTCGACATATTAGGAGTTCTGTCATTGGGCCTATGCCTAAACCATCACAAATGGGTCCAACATCAATCTTTGCATAAAATCCCTTTAACATTGCATATTCACAAAATAGCCATAATGGGGTAAAAACAAAAAGTTGTGCAAGGCTCCGAGCGACATTTGCGTCGCTCCAAAACAAGCATAGCAGTAAACGCGTGTAATTCTCCCATTTGTTGAGGTGGGAATCTTTCAGGTGACGTGGGTGCGCCTCAATATCAGGTGGGCGTATGCTAAAACTGACTATATCATTTATCATACATCACTCCCCATGACGTGCAAGGTGCCTCAAGCATTGGAGTTCGAACTTGGAATATGTTCTCTAACCAATTTCTTGCAAAAAACTTTATTTTTAAACTATGTTTCTAACCAATAATCTTCCTAACTAATAAAGGTTGCATGATTTTAATAAAGGTTGCATGATTTAATAAGATAAGAGTAATGCTAGGGAACCAACGTTAGGGAGTCCATAAGTGTAATTAGAAAATTAGTGGATGGTAAAAGAGAAGAGAGAAAAGAAAAAAAATTGATATTGGTTCCATAAAAGCCTATAAAGAACCCATGAATATAATTAGAGAATTAGTGGGTCGTAAAGGGAAAAAGAAAAAAGAAGAAAAATTAACATTAGCTCCTTATTATCTCTCTAATATTGGCTCTCAAGACTTTCTCATCTCATAAGATAACATAAGAATTTTTAAAATTTATGGTTCATTCCAAACGCGTTTTCATAGAAACCATAGATCCTCGCACATTAATACTTTCATCCAAAGTTATAATTTGGAATGTGAGATTCATCCCACTTAGTTACGGTAGATTTTATTTCTCTATTCAAGTGTCATATATATTATACATCATTAGCAATTATTTTATTTAAAATTTATGAATAAAAAAAAATATATATTTTTTTGTGCATTTTGGGTCACATAATTATTTAATATTATTCAATGAGTTAATAAATAATAATATATAATTTATATAATTAATTACTATTTTTGTATTTTTAATATTTATTTGTATTTTGATTTAAGTATCAATATGTGATATGTTGTATTTCTGCATAAGTGACTTATTTATGTTTAAATTTTATTTTTCATATGCATATGGCATATTTGTCAATCTAAAATAAAAACTATATATAGATGAAGTAATATAAATACAATGATTTATCTATTTTTTAGCAATCCTAACAATAATTTTAATGACTTAAATATAATGATATATTTTGTGTCTTAATGATATTTTATTTTCAATACAAAGTATTATTTTAAAAATAAAATTACTTAAACTGCATACATTATACCACTTTAACATAACAAAAATTTTATTTTAAATTTAAATTTTGACACCACCTTAATTAAAAATAGTACCTTATATATAAATATTATTTAAATAAACTACAAACATTATAATGGACTAAATTAACAGTTAATCTATTAATTTTAAATGTGTAACCTCGTTGTAAATAATACATGACTGTTGTTAAAAACTAAAAAAATACAGAATTTAACATATTATCATACCCTTTTAGTAACTTAGTTAAGAATCTCAAAATTACCTAAAAATATAGTATGTTGGCGAATAAAAGTATAAATTATTTAAATAGTTTTAATTTTATCTTATTATTCATTTTAATTATTATTAATTAAGAAATAATAATAATTTAATTTAATAAAATATAACTCAAATAATTATTTAAAAGAATAAGAATATAACAATGTGTATATCCGTTAGGGATGACAATTTGACCTGACCTGTCCCGTCCCGTCCCGTTTCGACCTGTTTCACCCTGAATGGGGAGGGTATTTGGGGCGGTTGAATAGGTATGAGGCGGATATCGGTATTGATCGTCCCGCCACTTATAGATGTATATATAATTTAGTATGACTTCTTAGATTTTTAATAATATTTAGATGATTGTATTTGTAAATTTAATTTAGAAAAATATTAAATTTAACTTTTTTATTATCTATTATTTGTATTTAGTTATGTTTTTAACCAATAATCTTCCTAACTAATAAAGGTTACATGGTTTAATAAGGTAATGTAAGAATTTTTAACATTCATGGTTCATTCCAAATCGTTTTCATAGAAGGGAATAGACTTCAAATATTAGAAAATAAAACATAGCAATCCTAGTAAGTACGTGAGTAAATTGGGAGAGAAAAAAAAAAAAAGCAGTATCTAAAAATAGCACAAGTAAGAATGTTAGGAATCATATTTTTTTATTTTGGTGTCTCGAATCAGGGGTGGGGGTTACGTAGCTTTTGCTAGGACCAACTAGGCTATGCCTTAGTTGGCTAATGTTAGGAATCATATTAAATCGCATTAAAAATTTGTAGATTTTTTCTTTTCTTTTTTACAAGATATTAGTACATAAATTAGTTTTAAATAATATGAAAAATACAAAGGGACGGTAGGAGTACATTTCACATTAAAATCAAGTAATAATTGTAACGGGAAGCTTTATACCTCTCTCTCTATCAATATTCATTTTGCACTTTTAATTTATTATCAACATGAAACACAATCCAATCACTTAAGTATAAATTCTCTCTTCCTCATAATTTCTCACCCATTACCAAAACTCTAAAAGCAAAATAACATAATAGATTCTTATTGTGCAACCAAATTAAAAATTAAATATGGTTGCTTCCTCTTCCTTTTAATATCACATTCATATCATGTTGCTAGGTTTATTACTGTGTACAATCATGTGCAATTTTAAGATCATTCGTTGTGGTCACAATGACAAGAATAAATTGCTCAATTTCAAACATGTACTCACGGATTCCTCTGACGTACTTTCTTTATGGACCATTAAGAAAAGAAGATTGTTGTCAATAAAAAAGAGTTTATTGTGATAATATCACTGGCAAAGTAATAAAGCTCGGTCTTCCTTGTCCAGAGATTTATGCTATTTATAATAACTAACTTATATATAGATGCTACTTAAATAAACTACTAACACTATAGTGACATAAATTAATACTAAATCTATTAATTTTAAATGTGTATCCATTAGGAATGAGAATTTGATCTAACTTGTCCTGTCTCGTCTCGTCCCGTTTGAACCTTTCTTGCCCTAAACAGTTAGGGTATTTGGGGCGGTTGAGTGAGTATGACGCGGATATCGATATTGATCGCCCCACCTCTTATAGATGTATATATAATTTAGTATGATTTTTTAGATTTTTAATAATATTTAAATGGTTGTATTTGTAATTTTAATTTAGAAAAATACTAAATTTAATTTTCTTATTATCTATTATTTGTATTTAATTATGTTTCTGAAATACTTTCTTATGTAATAAATTTTATTGAGGATTTTGGTTTTATTGTCTTATGTTATAAATACCTCTAAGTTTGGATATGAGGCAGTATAAAATTTCTCTCTTCCTCATAATTTCTCACCCATTACCAAAACTCTAAAAACAAAATAACATAATTTCTTATTGTGCAACCAAATTAAAAATTAAATATGGTTGTTTCCTCTTCCTTTCAATATCATATTCATATCATTTTGCTTTGTTTATTATTGTGTACAATTATGTGCAATTATGTGCAATTTCAAGATCATTTGTTGTGACGGCAATGACAAGAATAAATTGCTCAATTTTAAACATGCACTCACGGATTCCTCTGACGTACTTTTTTCATGGTCCATTGAGAAAAAAGATTATTGTCAATGAAAAGGAGGTCATTGTGATAATATCTCGGGCAAAGTCACGGAGCTCAGTTTTCTTTGTCCAGAGATTTATCCGATTTATGGTAATGATCTTAACAAATCACATTGCCTAACAAATGAACTCAACATGTATTCTTTGTTAGGTCTTCAATTTCTTAGCTACTTAAATTTAAAAAATAATTATTTCAATACAATCCAATAAAGCTGATAATATATTACATTGGATTTGTAATCTTTCCTCTCTGTAGTATCTTGACCTTGGTGGCATTAACCTTCAAATGGAAACTAACTGACTTGAGTTACTTAGCGTGCTTCCTTCACTTTCAGTGTTATATTTGAAGCGTTGTGGGCTTAGAGACATCTATCCATCCTTTTGATATACCAATTTCACTACACTTAAGGTTCTTGATCATAAAGCCAATAACTTTGTGCCTTCTAAGTTACCAAGTTGGATTTTCAATCTTAATTGTGGTATCTCGTGATTGACCTCTTCACAAATTTTTTCTATGGCCAACTTCCTGAAACACTGCCATGCTTTCAAAAGCTTGAAATTTTGTATTTGCATAAAAATGATCTTAATGGAACCATTCCAAATTGGATATGTCAACTTGAAAAATTACAGAAAATTTCTCTTTATGAAAAATCATTTTCCGGTCATCTTTTGTAAATTTGGGAAATCTATCATCTTTGAATACGTTATTTATTTTGTCAAATCACTTTACAGGAAATGTTTCTGAAATAAATGTTCACTCTCATTCAAAGCTAGAATATTTCTCTTTGAACTAACAATCATTGATCATTGATTTTGATTCTCAATGGATTCCTCCTTTTCAACTTTAAATTTTGATTTTGAGTTATGTGAGCCACAATCTTCCTTCATGGATATACACACCAAAGTCTTTGAGAATTCTAAATATTGCGCACTCAATAATTCCGTTGGAATCATTTGACAAGTTTTGGAACTTTGCTTCTGATAATGTTGAGTATCTTGATTTTGTTGGAAATGAAATCAATGGCAACATGTCGAATGTATTACTTAATTCCAAAGTAGCAGTTCTGATCGACAATAATTTCAGAAATAGTGTGCCACAGATATCACCAAATGTCAGTGTTTTAGATTTATCTTTCAATTCTTTGTCTAGATCCCTTCTTTCTTTCTTATGTGACAAGAAAAAGGAAAAAACAATTTGACATATTTGAATATCTTCCATAACCTTTTATCAGGGGAGATTACAGATTGTTGGATGTATTGAAAATCATTAGAGTACATTAGCTTTAAAAGAAATAATTTTACAGGTCAAATTCTCCCTTAATAGGCACTTTGTCAGCCCTAATTTTATTGAATGTATTCAATAATACATTATCTAAAGAAGTGCCTATCTCATTGAAAAATTGTGAGAAACTTCTTGTTCTTGATTTAGGTGAAAATAATTTTCAGGAGGAGCTATATCAAATTGGGTGGGACAAAATCTAATTGTTCAACAATTAAGATCCAACTTATTTAGTGGTAATATCTCTATCACAATATGTTAACTTCATTCTTTTGTTATATTGGATCTTTTAAGTAATAAATTATCTGGGCCAAATTGTTGTCACAATATGACAAATATGATTTCCAAAAATGAATCATTTGATTCATTTCATGTTGTTATTCACAAAGAGCGTGTTATATTTTTTTAAAGGAAAATGTTGTTTGATAACCAATACAATTTTAGTAAAAAGTAACCAATAAGTTTTATTTTGGTGTTTGAGTAATTTGTGTCCACCTTATCACACACGCATCCTTTTGCAAGCAAGGATAATAACATTTAAATTTTGATTCCACTATTAATGTATAATAAATTTTCCTTTTATTATTTGTACTATATTCTAATTTTTATTCCTATTCTATTTGAAATCATTGTTATTATTGGTACGATTACGATGATTTATATTGATTGATAACGTTTTTTCTTTCTTTCTTTTAACTTATTACTATATGATAAAAGGAAAAAAAACTAGACGCTAACGTAATATGCTAGGGTGAATATTATTTATTTTTTAAAAAAACTCTATTTAATCTTAAATTAATAATTTTTTTTCATTAAAAGTCAGTTTTTTCTTTTTCACTATTTTTACCTTTTTAAATATTATATGATATTGTTTTTTACTAATGCAGCATAACATTTATGATTTAATTGAAATTGGGATTTTTCCGGATGATGTAAATTTATTTGAACAGCATTTGGTAAAAAAAAAAAATCCATTGCTCATTTTTTCACATTCATTATTTCAATTACAATAATTCTATGTGAACAAGTGGTTTTTGCTAACCCAGTTCAACAAAATCATTTATTTTTACGCACATTGCTTCTACCTCCTTGCTCTTTGCTCCTCCTTCATCATTAGCAATAGCATTCCATATAATCTCTACACATTGGGGACAACACCTGGGAGGATTTGTTTTCCGCACAAATTTAAAATACATTAATCTCACCAAAGTTGTTCTTTTAATAAAACACAGTCACCTGCACCAGTTTAAGGATTATAAATAACATTTTACTGTCTTAGAGTGAGTTGATAATTTAACTACCATATATGAAATATACTTTAACATCCACGTTAACAATTGATTAACATACATCATAACACATATATGAACCGAAAGAATTTTTGGGAAGTTTCTTAAATTATCAATTAGGCTAACTTGAAATTAGAACTTACAATTAGTAGAGAATTCTCAACTCCTCACACACTACACTCTGAGCCTAATGATGTGAACTCAACCTGCACCAAAACTATCTATTACCACCACAATATCTCAATCATTACTGTCAATTTTTCAATCATTTTATTGCCCTTGTTTTCTGCACCTGCAAAAGTTGCTCCGTTTTTTCTTTTTTTCCTCCTACAAGTTCCTGCAATTTTTTACTTGTTGTTGTACCCTTATACTCTAACAGCACAAATCATCGGTGAAATTCTCATACCAACATCCCAATCTAACTTTCCTTACTCAAGATGTAAAAAATTATTGCATTTAACATCCTATTGGGAAGGAAGCATTACTATGCTACTATGGGTTATCACTTACGATCACTAATTATATAAATGTCAAATCAACTTATCAAGATATGAATTAAAAACCCAAAAATTATACATGTGTGTTCTACAATTTCTATAATTCTACTTGAATGAAAAAAGTAACCTTAATTAGAATCTATATTAGAAGAATTAAACAAATAAAGAAAAGATAACATACCGACACTTAGGGACACCGCTTTGTTTGTGGTCTGGAATGATTGACGGTGAGACGTAGTTTATTATCATTTTGGTGGTGAATCGACGTGCCCCACCCCTTGCTACCTGTTGTCCTCCATTGTTGTGATCTATTAGGATGTTAGGTTTTTTTTTTTTTTTTTTTTTGAACTTGGGAGGTTAGGGTTTATTGTTTCCCCTCTTTTAGGTTCTTCTTTTCTTCTAGGTTTGTATTTTTATTGGGGATTCTTCTTTTGTTGATATGAGAATTTTAATTTTTAAGATGTTAATTGATGAGATTATTAATTTCATTCTTTAATTAAGAAGATTTGATGGAGGATTTTTTGGATGTGATTTCCTGAAATTCTGCAATTTTTATTAAGAGGAAATAAATTATCAAAGGGGTTATAAAATGAGAGACTTCAGTGTGTATGGTGATGTTATTGCACGCGCTTATATGAGAATATGAAAGTATATTGTTGTTTTTCTTTTCATTGGCTACCTAGCATGACTGTTTCAAATATAATATTACATTGATGATTAAGAGTCTTGAATTAAATTATACACATTCAATCCACAGAATTAACATTTCCAATAACAATGTATCGGTGCCTGACGCGCGAAAATTAGCGTTCCGAGTTTAAATAGACAAAATCAAGTTTATGTACGTTGTAGCACCTCCGAACACCAAACTCTCACACTCAAATTTAAAAGGGTGAAGGTTCTTTAAACCTTTGGAAAAGTAATTAACCGGGAGTTTAGGCCCGGGTCGTCTCTCGTGAAGGTTGCAATTAGATTAATAATGGGAAAACAGGATTTTGAAGACAACTTAGTGAGAATCAAGCAACAAGTAATCAAGATCATAAGCAATTGAGATTAAATGAAATTAATAAAGTTATCTTGGCTAGGATTGAGTGTTAAGGATCACTATCATTGCCACCAACTAGGAATCATGATAGTTTCTAGGAGTAAACCTGATTAGTTAACTTCTACAAATTGAGGAAAGTCAATTAGACTCAATCAACCCCAATTACAATTCCTAACCAATTCACTAATTAAACTTAATAAAAGATTAGCGTTAGTGAAAACAAGGTTAATTGAACAACTAACCCCAATCACAAGTGCTAATCAACTTACAATTTTAATTAGTAAAAGATTAGCGTTAGCAAAAACAAGGCTAATCAAACAACTCTCAATTATCAAGTATTAAGAACAATGGTGACTCAAGATCACCCTAATTCTCAATCCCAAACCAAGTGTGAAAACCACTAACTATACTAGGCATTTAATTAAACACACTACAAGAAAATAAGCATTTTGCTACGCTTTTAAAGCGTACCGATAGAGGGTCAAAAGCGTACCAATAAAAAGCGGCCACGCTTTTGGAGCTATCGGTACGTTTTTGGAAGGGTCACGGATGCTGCCGTGGCGGTTGCTCTATCGCCACGCTTTTCAGCGTGGCACTTTATC
>JASCZI010181617.1:2390-16345 GCA_036250425.1 Stylosanthes scabra
ATGATCTTAGAGTGTGATTCTCTAAGGTGGTGAGCGTTGATAAACACTATAGTCGGTGAGATAAACACTTAAGAGAAATCTTGAAGTTGGGATTACTTCGAGTGAAGTAGGTTATCTTGTGATACCGTGAGGTGTTCGATTCAAGCTCTTGTTGTAAAGGTTTGTCAAGCACCTTGAAGCTTGGTAATAGTGGAACTTCTCAATAGTGATTGAGAAAGAGTGGACGTAGGCAAGGATTGTGCCGAACCACTATATATCGTTGTGTAGTATCTCTCTAAACTCAAACTCTTTTATATTCTTGTTATCTATATTTATACAAGTTTATTTGCAAAGTAAAAGATCCTTGTAAAAGCGTAAGTTTCGCCTTACGCCGTTGGAAACATACTAAGCAAAACACTTGAGTTATTTATTCAAAGTTATTTACGTTTCCACGAAAAATTATAAGTGTTGTTAGATACTCAATTCACCCCCCTCTTGAGTATCCGTGCTTATCGACTAACAAACCCGATATAGCATTCGCTGTTAATTTATTAGCAAGATATAGTTCCTCTCCAACCAAAAGACATTGGACTGGGATTAAACAAATCTTTAGGTATCTTCGTTGAACGGTTGATATGGGGTTATGTTATGCAAATGAATCCAAACCACAATTGGTGGGTTATGCAGATGCAGGATATCTATCTGATCCCCATAAAGGTAAATCTCAAACAGGATACTTGTTTACATTTGGTGGCACGGCCATATCTTGGAGATCTACGAAGCAAACTATTGCTGCGACTTCTTCAAATCATGCTGAAATACTAGCCATACATGAAACAAGTCGTGAATTCTTTTGGCTTAGAAATTTGATTGGCTACATTCAATCATCATGCGGGTTGTCTGATGTGAAGATAGCTCCAACAATTCTGTATGAAGATAACACGACATGCATCGCTCAACTCAAGAATGGATACATCAAGAGTGATAGAACGAAACATATTTCTCCAAAATTCTTCTTCACTCATGACCTTCAAAATCAATGGTCAATTGATGTTCAACAGATCCACTCAAGTGATAATTTGGCAGACTTATTCACAAAGGCACTCCCGACATCCACCTTTGAAAAGTTGGTATACAAAATCGGCATGCGACGATTGCGAGATATCAAATGATGTTACCAACAGGGGGAGACTGTATTCTTTTTCCCTTGATCTGGTTTTTATCCCACAGGATTTTTCCGGATAAGATTTTTAACGAGGCAGTACTCATCATACAAGATATCATACTCTTTTTTCCTCAGTCAGGTTTTTGTCCCACAGGATTTTTCTTGACGAAGTTTTTAATGAGGCATATCCGTAATGGACGTCCAAAGGGGAGTGTTATGAATGATTGGGGCTGCGGCCACCAATCACTATGCCGCACTATGCCACATAGTAACCCAATAAATCATGGCCGTCCATTCCTAATCAAGTTACTATGTTGCATAGTAAATGAACCATAGACGTTCATTCCTTTTCATGTAATAGTAAATCTTCAACTATAAATAGGGCTATGATTTCATAAGTTTTTATATATCCAGAAATCAATAAGAATTTCTATCTCTTACTCTCTAAAGCTCTCTCTCTTGCTATTCTCTTTTTTATAACTTTAGTTCTTAATATTGCTTTAGTTTTACAAAAGATCTAAAATTTCACATTATATCTCATAGCATTTCTTTTGTATACCAACTCAAAATAGAATTTCTAGAGGGCCCCAAGATCAAATTCTGAAGTCAATGTTTTTGTCAACCTACTTCGAGCTGGCCTTTTCTTAAGAAAAAAATAAAATTGACATATACATCATTATACAAAAAATTGATGGAAAGCAAGAAAGATCCAAACAGAAAAAACAGAACTCTAGTTGCATGTACTGATGATATTCTATTATTGCATTGAACTGTCAATTTTTTTAGTTAACAATCCTATGTTTATTTTCACTATTACAAATCCAATTAAATGTTACGCCCATACTTATATAGAAATTCACACACAAAAAATAATAATAATAAGATCATCATGAGCTGCTCCTTAATAATATTATTCATTAAGTGCACTTCTACATGCTCATATTTTCATAGAATCAACCTCAAGTGACCAACAAAAATATTAGAAGCCCGAATAGAGATTTAATTCATTTGGCAGACAAATTATGCAGTGCCTCTGGAAATTGTTAGTTGGGTAATGATGCAATTAGCCGTATTTCAAAGTCTTAAACTAAATTGAGAGGGGCAATTAGAGTAGAACCAGCACAAGCAAATATATTATTATACAATTCACCTTTGCAATATGAAATATATCAGATTTCATGGTCTTGTTTCTATGGTTTAATAAACTAAAGTTGGCTCATCTGACTAATCACCTAATATGACTTGGAAATGCCTTGCATATTCCCAAACCATACTTATTACCTTAGTTGTGACTCATGCAACACTTGAAACCTTCCTCAGCTTGCAGTTTTGTATTTGTTGCATTCCTTAGACTTAGAAATATACAAATAAAAGTTCCAAACAAACTATTAAACTAAGAATAAGATATCATTAGCAATTTACAAATTATTAAAATAAGACATCAAGTGCCATGCATTATTGTTATTATTGATGACCTCATAGTAAGTTACCATGATATACATGCAAGAATGTGGTGCCAAAATTTTCCTAGTTTTATACAGTTTCTTGAAAGACTAGTAGTGTCCGTTGATGACACAGAAATAACACCATTTGCAAGAAAGAATTAAAAAATGAGAAGTTTTAGGAATAGAACCTGGACCACCATATACTTTCATCATCTAAGAAACCTCCTATACAGTATAGTATATACCACTTTCTTTGGAAAGTTATCTGGTTTTAACTATGTAGAATTTCGTCATAACATTTACATCCAAAAACACAATAAAAGAATCATCATTAGAGCTCAATGCTGTAATTATCTTTAGTTCTATACAGCATGCACATATTTAAATTTTCATTCTGCAACAGTTGAAAGATTCCTTATATATATTATTACCTTAGTTTTTACTCATTCCACAGTTGAAATCTTCCTCAACTTGCAGTTTTGTTGCATCTCTCACACGTAAAAACACAAATTAAAAGTTCCAAACAAACTATTAAACAAAGACTAAGACATTAGCAGTGTTCAAATTATTAAAATAAGACAACTAGTATGCATTATTGTTATTGATTACCTCATAATATGTTCGCATGATATACATACAAAAATTTCTAGCCAAAATTTTCTAGTTTTATATAATTTCCATTTTCCACAAAGACTGGCAGTGGCCCACGGAAACAAGACAATTGCAAGAAAGAATTAAAAATGAAAAGTTAGAGCAAAGCCAATTTAGCAATCCACTACTATGAAGTTTCTAAGTTACCTCGCTCTGTCTTGTTGCTAAGGAATCACTGACATCTTCCAAAGAAGAATTTTAACTGTGTGTTAGTTATATAGCATGTATATACCACTTTTTAAAGTAACCTCATAGATAAGCTAGCCATCAGATTTTAAGTTGTTACCATAATAACATGATTCATGTGCATCAGCTTCATGCTCCTTAGTTTCTTATAATTTCCACAAAGATTAGTCTCCAATGGTTACACCGAACCAACGCCACTATTGCAATTTAACAATGTGTTGCATCTTTCAAGCAAGAATTAATAAATGGAGTTAGTGCAGAGCCAGCTAATCACTTCAATGATGCAGAAGAATTTTAACTGTATAATATTTGCATTCAACAACACAAAAATTTTCATCATGTATTTACTACTTACTGTGAAGTTAATGTTTGTTAGAAAGAAACAATTTCCAAAGGGAAAAAAGAAGAAAAACTAGACCTTAATTCTTAATTAATTAGTATTCAGAAAGTTAACATTGCAGCATCAACATCATTTTTTTATTATGAACCATAGACAGTTCATGAATCATGATGATGTTTTCTGTTATATAAAATTTCCACAAAGGCTAGGATTCTATTGGTCCTTCAAAAATTAGTAGGAACTTTCCACACAATTACATTACATTGCACCTTCCAAAATAACAATTAAAAATTAAAAGTATAATGTTTTAAATTAAGAGCCATCAAGACACACCACCAACATAATTTTTATCACGAATAGCCTGAGCCAATTGCCTTTGTCTTTTTGCCAACAAATTATGACGCGAAACCAATGCCTATGAAGCTTAAATTATTTTATTACAAAGTTGTGCAGGAAAATGTTCCTTTCTAAAATATATATATTGCTATTTTATTAATTTGTTTCATCATTCAAAGTTCAAACAAGAATTTAAAAAGATGTCGAGTTAAGGCAAAGCTAGGTGGGGACTATACTACTTTGAAATATTAAATATTTTAATTTATTTCGAAGACTTGGTTGACAACTTCTTTGTACACATGATTAAGAAAACTACTGGATCTAGTACACTACCTTGCAACCATTGTTCTCATACCTTTCTCTGAAAATCCATTCACTTTTTGCTGTTGTTTTGATCATACCATGGCTGGTGCACTTATTGGTGTAGCTTTACTTAATGGCTTCACTAAAAATATCATTGACAAGCTCCTTACAACTGATACTGTCAACCTGGTCTTGGGGAAGAAGCTTGGCCCTGACTTGGTTCAGAGGCTGACGACTTCTCTCATGGGTGCTGAAGCTCTTGTTGCTGATGCTGAGTTGAAGCAGTTCGGCAATCCACCTGTGAGGAAGTGGCTTCAGAGTCTCAGGGATGCTGTTTACCGTGCTGAGGACTTGCTGGAATCTGTCCTCATCAAAGCAGAAGCTGAAGAAAAGGTACCTTCTTTCGGGCCAAATAGATTCATCAGCAACCGAGATACGGAGATGGTAGACAAGATGGAAGGGGTGGTTAGAAGAATAGAGGACCTTAAAGAACTAAAAGATTTCCTTCGTCTTGAACAGATTTCCACTGATAGCTCATCATGGAGGATTCCTTCCGGTTCTGTTGTGAAAGGGAATGTGCATGGCAGGGAGGATGACAAGAAGGCCTTAATCAACATGCTGAATCACAACAATGAGCATCACTCGTCTGTGATTGCTATTGTTGGCATAGCTGGGGTTGGTAAAACAACTTTAGCCCAATGGCTGTTCAACAATCAGGAGGAGGAGTTCTTGAAGGGATTTGATGGCAAAGCATGGGTTTGTGTTTCAGAAAAATTTGATATTGTTGAGACTACAAGGCTCATAAAGGATAAACTTCAAATTACTTGTATTCTCAACGATATCGATTCACTTCAGTGTGCTTTGAAAGAACAATTGTCCAATAACAAGTTCTTTATTGTTTTGGATGATGTTTGGAGTTATGATGTTGATAAATGGAGTAAGTTTATGACCCCTTTCCAACAAAATGGGAAGAAGGGAAGTATTGTTCTTCTGACCGCTCGGGAGGAAAAGGTCACTTCAGCAGTTCAGAATTGTCGCTCTTTTTTTCTCAACAAGTTGTCAGAAGACGATTGTTGGTCGGTGTTGGCTGACAATGCATCTTTTCCACTATCAAATGGGAGCGCAACACTTGCAGAAATTGGTAAGAAGATTGCGAAGAAGTGCGATGGTTTGCCATTAGCTGCTGAAACACTTGGAAGCTTGTTACGCCCAAAACATGATATTGAGAAATGGAACAAGATATTAACCGATGATATTTGGGATTTTTCTTTGGAGGAGAGTAAGATTATCCCAGCATTACTCATTAGTTACTCCCATCTTCCTCCGTATTTAAAGCGTTGTTTTGTTTATTGTTCTTTGTATCCCAAAGCTTATAACTTTGAGAAAGATGAGTTAATATCTTTGTGGATGGCGGAAGACCTTTTACCACCACCAAAGGCAAGAGAGACTTTAGAAGATGTTGGTTCTGAGTGTTTTGATGAGTTGACTTCCAGATCATTTTTCACAAAAATTCAAGATAAGAGTGCCTATTATTATTATTTTGTGATGCACGATCTTTTCCACGACTTAGCAATATTCCTTTCCGGAGATTTCTATTGCAACTTGGAGAAACTTGGTGAAAACGAGGAGATAAGGATTCAGACTCGACACTTGCGTGTAAATTTACATGATTGTAGCTCAAAACCTCAAAATTCTATTTCTAAACTGGAATCTTTGAGGACATTGTTGTCTAACAAATTCTCCAAGATTGAAATAGCAACATGTGACATATTGTCAAAGTGTAAATACTTGAGAGTTTTATCCTCTCACAGACTTGACATGTTGCCTAATTCAATTGGAGAATTGATCCATTTGCGCCACTTGGATCTCTCTGAGACTGAAATTGAGACATTGCCAGAATCTTTGTGCACCTTGAGCTGTTTGCAAACACTGAAGTTATATGGTTGTTATAAGTTAACTACACTGCCTATTGGTTTGTGTAATCTCGTGAGTTTGCGACATCTGGATACTAGGAGAACTTGTTTGGAAGAAATGCCTAGAAAAATGAGCAAATTGAATCAATTGCACATTTTAAGTTCCTTTGTTGTGGGCAAGCATGGAGACAATGGAATACAAGAGTTAGGAGGGCTTGTAAATCTTCATGGATCACTTGAGATTAAGAAGTTGGAGAACATTGCTGATGTGAAAGAAGCAAAGGGCGCAAAGATGATGGATAAGAAGCACCTTGATGGATTAAGGTTGGAATGGTGTTCAGGTGGTGATATGGTTTCAAGCTCACAAACAGAAAGAGACATACTGGATAACTTGCAACCGCACAATCACTTGAAGGAGTTGGCAATTGATGGATACAAGGGTACTATATTTCCAGATTGGATTGGGCATCTTTCCTACCAATACATGACAGAAGTATCTCTGGTAAGTTGCAAGAATTGCTGCATGCTGCCTTCACTTGGACAGCTGCCATATCTCAAGTCCCTAAGCATTGGAGGTCTTGATCAGCTCAAGAGAATTGGCATGGAGTTTTACAAGAGTGAAGGAGATCATCATTCTTCGCGTATTGCACCGTTTCCGTAGCTCGAGACATTGGAATTTCATGATATGCCATGTTGGGAGGCGTGGCACGTATCTGACTCGGAAGCTTTTCCTCAACTCAGAAAGCTTACAATAAGAGATTGTCCAATGTTAGAGGGAGAGATGCTTGAACAGGCATTCTTGAGAGTCATTGCCTCTTTGTCTGATGTTTCCAAAATTCACAACCTACGCGTATCTGAAGTTCCACAAAGGACGTATCAAATAATGTTACGTTATGAAGATAATTTATCCATAGTGGGATGTGAGTCCGTGGTGAAATCTGCATTTAAGGCAACGAGCATCAAATATCTAACTTGTCTCCATGAAATACAACTCTCAGAGTCTTGGTGTTCTTTATCCTTTCCGGACAATTGTTTACCGAAATCTCTGAAAAAGCTCACAATCTGCAGATGCAGAATTCTAGAATTCCCAGAGCAACAGCAGCGTAAGTATAATTTGGTAGAGCTGAAAATAGAGCGTTGTTATTCATGGTTCTCCTTGTCATTGGATGCCTTTCCCAATCTCAAGAAACTCGAGATATTTTTCTGTCCGAGTCTGGAATCAGTCTCAATGTCAAAGTCACCACACCTTTCTCTTCAAAGTGTCACCATCATTGGGTGCGATAACTTAGTGTCATTTGCAGGAGAAGGACTGGCTGCACCCAACTTGACTCATCTTGAACTCAGACGCTGCAACAGTTTGGAGGCTTTGCCGAGTCACATGAATTCTCTTCTCCCAAGTTTACACACTTTCACCATACTAAATTGCCAGGAAATCTGTCGGTTCCCAGAGGGTGGATGGCCACCTAACTTGAAAGAACTTACTATCGGTAAACAATGGAGGAGTCTATCGTCTATGGGCAACTTGGACACCTTCACTCATCTTACCATTTATGATGATGATGATGAATGTACGGACCTGAAGTCATTCCCAGAGGCCGGTTCGCTGCCACCCCTTCCCTCCCTTACCACTCTAAATCTCAGTTCGTTTAAAAATCTGGAGACATTGGAGTGCAACGAGCTTCTCCGCCTCACCTCCCTCCAACAATTACACATTCGATGGTGTAACAAGCTGGAGAATATGGAAGGAGAAAAGCTGCCTTCCTCTCTCTTACTACTCCATATTGAAGGATGTAAGTTGCTGAGAGAAAAGTGCAAGAACAAGCATCAACAAATTTGGCCCAAAATTGAACACATCCCCACCATCGTAGTCGATAGACAACAAATTGTGTGAGCAGGTAATTCTATATATAATCTTCATGATTCTCACATACTACCACAATTAAATTCATACATGCATGTACAAACAAGTGATACTTATTAACACTTCAATAAAATTGCATTTCATAAAAATTGAATGACAGTTAATATCATTTCTCGTGTATCCAGCATTTGAGAATTTATTTAGATATATTAAACATATGGATGAATCTTATCTACTATTTTTACCTTCTTCTACTGAGGCACAAGTGATTTAAATTACCTTCATTCAATCAAAACAAGTGATTTATGTTTTAGCTTTAGGGTGATATAGTTACTCTATTCCTCTCGGCGATTTACTTCAGGCCAGAGAATATTGCAGGAGAAAAGCTTCCTTCCTCTTTGTTAGTATTTCAATTTCAAGAATGTCGCTTGCTCGGTGAATGCTAAAAGAAGAAAAGTTGCAGCTAAATTCTCTATGAAGGTAACTAAAAACTTAATGAACTATTACGTATTGATATTTGAGATTTCTCTATCTCATATCTTTTCTTATGCTCACCAACTCAAATATATTTTCCAGGGTCCTGAAGATAGAGATAGACAACTACTATGGTCAAGGATTTGCTTTCTTTGTGGATTCAACCATTAAAATGTCCGTTAAGCAGCTTCTGTGGCAATTGCAACATGGTGAGCATGTAATTAATTCTGTAAAATTTTCCGTTGCAGTATTGTTATTTTGATGGAAAATTTTTCTCAAGGTGAATTTGTCCCTTTCAGTTCTGTTGTTGAATCCAAAAACGAAGGCAACAATGTTGATCTCATCATTGTGTATTTATATGCAGGTTCTGATCATTTTCTTTGTCTCAGCAAACACTTTATGGACTTCCTCTCTATATTCCCATTAGTGTATTAACCTCATCAAGTTAATGATTGCTTGGTCAAATCTTCTCTTGTTTAAATGGAGATTCTTCACTCGTAGTTCTTCAATTTGGAGGTGTGATTGTGATCCGAGCTCTCTAATAGAACAAACAGAAAGTTCGTAAACAACTGCTGTCTATTGTATGATTGATTTCATTTAGTTGATGTGTTTGTGTTCTTGTAAAAGGGTTTTGCATGTATGCTTATTAGTGCTTGTAAGTTTTGAGACTTGTTTGTAGATTTGATTTGGAAAATAGTGAAAATTTTTACCTTCCCGTGGGTTTTTTTGATCTCTCACATTGAGAGGTTTTTTCCCACGTTAAACTTTAGTGTTCAATTTTTTCTGCATTCTCTTCAATATTTTGCTGGTATTAACTATTGGCATGGTATACCTATATTATGTTTAGGTGCTTCCATATTATGCCTATGACAGGTTTAATTTATTCGCACCATTCTTAGAGTGAATGAGCAATTGACAATGTTAAGTATCTTGCCCATGAAAATTATATTGAGGTGAATTCTATATAGCTGTATCTTGATTTTTCCAAATTCTGAATGTGCACACAAGAAGGGGAAAAACTTCGTTTTCTAGCTTGGTTGAATATACCATGTAACTTTCTTTCATTTTATCTGCTTTCTCTATCTCCTTCTTTTATTATTATTTTTTTTAAAAAAAAAGATCCGCCATTGACAACAAATTATGCTTCAAGTCTCAAACTGGTAAGTGGTTTTCTCTTCTATTTCCAAAAAAGAATATGTCCCATTTGCATTTTCATGAAAAGATTATTCTTTTTTATTATTATTTTTTTAACAAATAACTTCAAATGCTTCCACATTTTCAAATGCTTTCTCTGATGTAAAGCTACGTGGAGTGGCTTCAGCCTGGGCTAATTTGGAAGAATCCATTGCTAGGGAAGCAGATGCTTCTAGCTCTTAGTCTTTTGGCTTTGTTCTTTTTGTTTCTTGGACACCAAAAAAAAATGCTTCCACATTACAAATTTCTGTATAGACTAGGCTAAAATGTCAAACGAAGAATGCTATTTTGAATTCTACCCTAAGTTTGGATGCACCAAATTTACGGTGTGTTACTATGCTGTACTTGGGTTATCTTTTTAAATAATTTAACAATCTTGTTTTGTACTATATATTTATCATCTTTTGCAGGAAATTTTTACTGAGGTTGAGGTACGCACAGATGGTTGAGATTTCATTGTACTTGTGAATATTTGGAGATGTAATCTTATGCAGTGGCAATCATATCAAAACTATTTTCATTCAACTCAAGGTTCTGCAGGAAAGAACAGCGCCTTTATATGGAATGTCTTGCTGCTGCAGCTTCATTTGCTAAGAGAAAGAGTGCATCCTAGAGACATATATACATTCATATTCATTTCAAAAGTATTAAGCTTCTTAGTGTTTCTAATTAAAAAAGGCTTGAGAAAATTGTGAGTTTTATTTTCTTTGAAGAACCTTTTTGATTTTTGAGTGAAACATTCTTTAGCTATCTTACTGGTGTTGTTCTTTGAGGTGAAACTGTGTTCTGATAGCAGAGACTGAACTTTGGTTCTTCAAGACCATTAAAGTGTTATTCTCTTATCAATTTTCTCTTATATTGTTTTGACGTGATATATTAAAGCCATTAAAATGTTGCAGTTTGAAACAAAAGCTGTCACTCACTTTCAAGTATAAACTCTATACTAGTTACTCGCCCCGCGTTACGCGCGGTGTATCTACTCAGGAATAATCCACAACTATATATTAAAATTATTTGAGACAATATGTGAAGTAATAGTATATTATATCTATGACAATCAAACAACATTGTCACCTAATATAACTAACAACAACAGCCAGTTATCCACATCTAATATAATCAACATCAATCATGCTACGTTGCCAACAATGATGTGGCCAACAATAACCAACAACAATGTTGGAACGGCCCACACACTATCAAAACCCAAACCCAACCTCCTAAAATTATTACCAAACCTAAATTACCATCCTTCAATAATCACCCTAACTTACCTCCTTCAACCTTTGAGAATTACCATAACCACCACCCCTTATCAAAACCACCCAAACCACCATTGACTTACTCTCATCGTCGCATTTCCGGCAAGCGTCATCGGCGACATTCTCTTCTTCTCCTTGGAGATCATCGCCGCCATTCATCCTCTTCTCCTTCGATATCATCGCTGGTATTCTTCTTCTTCTACTTGTCATCGCATTCTTCTTCTCACCGTCAAGAACACACACCAGTGAACATCCCCGTCGAGAAACACCAAATCTGACACTTTGAATTTTTGTGAAACCACTACAAGCAACCGAAAGAAACCACTGAATCTTCTACTGTTTTGCTCACTGTCATCGTCACCTTGGCTCACCGTCTCCGATTACTCTCTCGGCGTCTCTCAAGCAACAGCAAGCAACCATCATTTTCCTTCCACTCTGTCTTCCGAAAATCTCCCTTCAACGTTGAGGTAGATTGCTTCTTTTTTTCGCGTGAATGTTATTTACAAATTAAATTCAAATGTTCACTTGTATTACTTGTTCTAGCTTCTTGTTTAATTTGAATATTCACTTTGGTTTTCATGGATGTTCATTTTGGTTTTCATGGATGTTCACTTTGTCTAATATGGATGTTCATTTGATTAAGTTTAATTTGATTATTTTAATGGTTGATTATTTAATTGAAAAAACTATACAAATTAAAGGCTGAGAAAGCATAGAAACTATACAAATTTGAGTATTTTGTTCACATTTAATGGTTGTATTACTTGGTAGACTAATTTTAGTATTGGATTTTTTATAATTAAAGGCTGAGAAAGCATAGAAACTATACTGATTATGCTTTGCTTGGTGTTTCTTTCTTTCTTTCTGACTTTGCTTTTTGGTAATTCATTTGGTTTAGGTGTTAATTTTTGCTATTGTTTGCAGAGGTACAATTCAAATTAGCAACTTTGCCAATGGGGGAATTCATGCAAACGTCTTGATTCTTTTCCCAGTGGCAGTTAATGTATGCTTTTCAATGCTAATTTTGATTTAATAAGTATAGTTCATTCTTTTGTGTTGATTTGATTATCTAATATCATAAGATTGTGATGAGCTTACAACACTGCCTCACTTTATCTTTCTTTTGTTCTTATATAAAGCTGTATAGTTTCAAGCTATGATAGTATTTTAATGACTACATTCAAGATTGACACTTATATATATGTAGAGTTGCTTTGGTACTTGATAATGGTAGTTTAGTAGTCTATGATATATTTGAGTAGCTTAGAAAACTGGATTCAAGAAAGGTAATGACATTATTAGAAGCAAAAACACTCTTTATATAGTGCAAATTACAAAATTAGACTAGTCATCCAAATTTGATCTTTTGTTATGAAATTTGAAAACTTGAGTGAATTTGATTCATGAACTGAAATGGTTATTTTTTAATAAACAAGATAATAGGAAGTTAAAGGTGAAAGCAAGAGGTAATGAGTTAGGATGATGTACATCCTGAAATCTTATAAGGAATGCAAATTGAAATAGTTGTCTTTTGTGGATGTTCACTTTAGTTATCTGGGATGATCACTTACTTTATGTTGGATATTCACTTTATGTTTTCAGGATGAAAGAGGAAAGAAGAATATGCACATTGAAATGTCTTCTGAATCTGAAGATTTGGAAGAGGAAAGAAGAATGAAAAAGGAAAATAGAAATTGATTTTAGTTGTTGCTGGTCATCTTAGGAACACTAGGATCCTTTATTATTTAAAATTTAGTATTATATTTGACATTAGAGTTTATAATGTTGATCAATTGGAAATGATAATCATTTATGGAGATTACAAATTGTAATCTAATTACAAATTGTTCAACACTTTAGCTGAAACTATTCTAAAGTATGTGCAGATTGATCAATATTTTGTTGCATAAGTTATGCGAAAAAAACACGAATGATCATCCATAATGTAATGAGTGAACATCCAGACTATGCTAAAGAGATCATCCGTACTGTATATTCAAAACTTAACGAAATAAAGTGATTTGTTTACACTATAACAATTCTGTATAAAAATGCACTCAAAATAAGGTGCAAAAAATGTAGAAACAGAGTACAATGATGAATGATTGTGGAAAAACAATGAAATCAATAAATTATTGAGTTTCCTAAAAGCCAAATCAACTTTCCCATTATTGATCAACACCTGTACGCTACATTAAAAAAATTAAAAAAACTCACGTAAAAATAATGATGAAACTGAAACCAGTAAGGATGAGCACTAGTAGAAAAACATATATTATCTCTTATCATTCTAATGATCTCTTAAATTATAGATGATCCATAGTTTACTAAACACTAAGAAAAATGAATAATATCTTTTCAATAATAGATTTCAGAGGGGATGGTTCAGAAGATGGATTCATAAGATCATCATATGGTGGTTCTACTCCAACATTGTTACATTCATTTGAAATCTGCAGAATGAATAAGTATTACAGTGAAGATGATCAATATACTAATAGTTATACGTTCACTAAAGCTAAATCAGGATGATCACTGTTTTTTAAGTTGAGAAACAAACAAGGAATAGAATGAGAATGCAACCTGCTCAGGATGTTCAGAAAGATGATCGACTGGTCTAAGGCAATCCAAATTCACAGAATTCATGATGAAAATAGTCAATCAAATGTGAATGTTCAAACATTGAAAAATCACCGAAAACAAGAGGGATTGGGTGTTCATGTCGTCGTCGTGAATCTCATCAACAAAGATGATTGAGATGGAGTTTGAATGTGCTTTCAATGGAGCTTGAATATGCTTTCAATGGAGGTCTCTCTCAATTTCGTTGATGGCAAACCGAATCGAGA
>JASCZI010181617.1:16446-48781 GCA_036250425.1 Stylosanthes scabra
GAGGTCAATATATTACTACTAGTGGATGGGGAAAGGATCTGCAAACTAAAATTGGGAATATGACGCTGCTTCCATGGTCGAAGCTTGAGGAGAAAGCGTGGCGACAAAAAAACTGAACTTGGTTGAGATGAGAACCTTTCTTGTGTTGTTGAAACGCAAGGTCTTCAAGTCGTTTCAGCCCTTGTTTTTAATTTATTGGTCATATTGGTCACCAACATGATTGGTCACGTAAACTTTTTCAATCAACATTAACATATCCTTCCTAACTTGCTATTCAAGAACAAAGAACTAAGAACAAAACCATCATATTTATAGGCGTACCTATAAGGGTTTATGGTTTTCTTTTACTTGACCTTGCTCTACGGAAGCGGCAAGGTGAAGGTCAATGTATGAACTATGGCGGCGAAGGCAAAATCGAATAACTTCTTCTGTCACTCTTCTTTTTAAGTTTTAGGTACTCTTGTACAACTTTCTTCTCCGACAGCAAATCCAACAGCAGTGGCAACCATCACCGTTGTCGCCTCCTTTAACCCTCTCTTCTCTCGTCAACTTTCTCTGCCTGAAAAAAAAAAGGAAATCTCAAATTCAAACACACAAAATATGAACTTCACCAACCCTAACAACAAAATTCAATTACCTGCACATTATAATCAATCCAGAATGAAGCATCATCTTTGAGCTCAAAATGTGAAATTTCAATACACAAATTGTTTCCACTGGACTCGGGCATGATTCAATGAGGTTATATTCATCGTCAACAATCAAGCAAAGTCATACTGAAAACAAAGAATTTCCAAAGGAAAGAAATAATCACACTAAACCTATGCTTCACTAAAATCTAAGACAGTAACACAAAGGAACTGATTAAAGTACCGATTTTGTTGATCCATTGGATGCCGATGGTTGCTCCGAGCAGAGTGGAAGAAGAACACGATCAACTCCTTCAAGGCAAGTACCTTTCGCGCGCAGAGTGTGAGTGAGGATGGAAGCATGGACTCTAACACCTTGACAAATACAACACAGGAACCAAAAATCAAATGTTAGAAGAAACTCATGCAGCAAATAAAGTTATTAAAACACAAATATCCTTTGAATGCTCATAAACTCTTAGTCTCTTACATCAAAATCCACCAGAACCATCTCCAGAGTGAAACCATTCTTTAGGGTTTAGGGTTTAATCAATATTTGACTATTCCACTTGTTGGATACAATTAGAAATTAAATAAACTTTTAATCGGAAGATTACACAGTATGTGTATAGCTCAAACTTAAACAATATATATTATAAAACACTTGTAATAATGAAACTTTTTATGAGAAAAAATAAAAAATAAAAAGCTTTATCCATATATGATATGGTTGATATTGAAAAGTATAAAAACTGCCGCTTCTTTTAATTTCTTGTATAATTCCGTGCTTCACTTTTCATTTTGCTTCCCCCTTTAAATATCATTTCATTTCTCTGGTTTCAGACTTTCACAGCACCCAAATCATAGAGAATAACACAATTATCCACAATCCATTTTTCTCCCTTTCAATTCTGACTCCCATCCTTTGATTCAAACCACCCTTTTGATTCAAAACACCCCTTGTATTCCTACCTTGTTAGTGTAATATTTCTTGAAAAATAGACATTTTTCTGTTGCAACGGGTAGTTTACAAACACATGAATTCATAAATTGAGCACGAAAGTCAAGCAAAAGCAATGTACCTCAAAATCGTGCCCCATGAGAAAATTTCACTCCAAGATTTGGCAAGCAATTCTTTCAAGCAAATATGCTAATGGCATGAAAAGAAAAATAAAGAAGTCAATTATCATTTGATTTATTCAACTAAGACATTAGACTACCTCCTCATAAAACTTGCTATTCAAATAGCATTCATAAAAACCTTTTATTTATTTACTTAAATATAAGGTTCAGCTATTTAAATTGAATAATTGACAATTGACTCAAATACTTAAAAAACACTCGGTGATGATAATAATAATAACTTTTGCCAATTGTGGTACTTTTAAAATGCTTTTTACTAAATCACTAAAGATTGAACATGACAACAGATAGATTTCAGCTTCAAAAAGCAGAATTTTGGATATCCTTCTAGTTCTAATGCAACGTGTCAAAAATCAAACTACAAAAATAATAAAGGCATGCACACTGATCACACATAAAACATTATAATAGCACCAACCAAGCGATCATGTAATGCATGATATTCTAAAATGAAAATGTATTACTTATAAGATATGTCACTACCTAATAAAAGCTCCACTTATCATTTCTTGATACACCAAATACATGATATCATCATCAAAATTAATCACTCGTTACTTTAAAAAATTCCTTTTCATTCCCACACTCATGTCCAATTACTAATGTAGTTGTGAATTCCCTGAGGCATGAATGCTCTCTTTTTTTAACACTTGTATTAAAATCTCAACAAACAAAAAAAATTACTAAACTCAACAAACAGGAAGCAAATAGAATCATCATTTCAGTTTAGGTGGTAAAATAGACCACTGAATCATAAACACAGTATTTCACTCATTAATTTCAACAACACTATGTGCAAGGGTTCATGAACTTACATGATTTTAAGACTAACCCATCTTCATATTCATCTTCCTGTGCCTGATCAAGATTATGAGTGTTCCATGTGGTTGAATTCCTGCTCCATGGAAAGAAGGAACGTATCAATTGAAGAAAATTCATCATATAGTTATCATTGCTAATGAATTCATTGATGAGTACTCTAAGATATGTGAAAAAAGAAAAAAGGAAAACACATATGCAAAAGGCATTGAAAAAAGACTTTGATTCAATTTTTTGGTTTTTTGAAAGAAAAAAAAGATAGAAATTAACACAGATCATTAACTAAATATTAATATTTCTTATCAAATCCAAGTTTGAGTTAAAAATATACTCCGAATCAATCTTGACCAAGAAATGCAGAATTTATAGGCTTCAAAGCCCTTTTCCACCATGAATTTTACATTTTCCTGCAAACAAAAATCACAATAAAAATCACAACAAAAATATTAAAATAAAAATCATAAATAATTCAAAAATTACATGAGGCTAGACAAAGGATTCATGGCGCTGTGAAAGGAGATTAATAAAGCATATTATGGAAGAGAGAGAACGGAAGAAGAAAAAGAATGGCTTCATTTGAATCTGCATACCATCGAGAAGATTGTCGAGCTTCTCTACCAGTCGCATCGCCGCCTCCTCCAGTAGCATCACGACCTCTAGACGCATCGTGGCCTCCAGTCTGCTACCTGCTCTACCGGTGATCGTCGCGCTACTCTGCTCCATGAATTCACGCCGCTCTTCTTCTACATTTTTTTCTCCCTCTCTTTCTGCTACTCTGCTCCGTGCCTTTCCCATTTTGTTTCTTTCCTTCATTCTTCTTTCACAAAATTCAAAATTGATAAGAAAGTGGGAGCAAGAGAAGAAAAATTTTTGAAAAGTGAAAGACTGCATTCTATATTCTGACTAATTGGCCTACTTCTCTCTCGAGTAGCGCCTCCCCCGACTCTCTTTTTAGTTTTACCTCTCTCTTTTTGAATTAAAATTTAAAAAAAAAAACAATAATTCAGATTTTGAATTCAAAAATCCCATTCTGTATAAACAATTTCCCGTTCATTAATTTGGAGAGATTTAATGAAAACAAATAGAACACACTTGTTGCTTGGCCACTTGTCAACCAAAGGATTAGACACTTGGCAGCTAAACACAGAACCACTTGTCGACAACTGATGAGTAAACTGAGGTGAAAAACTGAACTAAAAAAGTTAATGTCCTTCCGCTTTAATATAGTAATGGATAATAATAATAATAATAATGGATTCTTGTCTCATTTCGTATCAGTAGATTTCTTAGTATAATTCAGTTACCTTTAATATCACGAAATTGTGTGTTCATCAAAGTAATTGTATAATGTTAAAGTAAATTAAGTATTTTGCATTCTAAGGAAAAAGTTTCATCTGTGCAAAATTGTGTTGATCACAAAAATCTAGTCCTACAATCACACTGCATAGTCAATAGTTAGGAGTAAAGCTAAAATTCAATTGTGTTGTTCCTTCCAATCAAGAATTTTAACTGGTAGTTATATAGCATGTATATACTATGTACTAATAATCCTGTAGTTACGTATAGTTCTGTACGTTCTTAAATTTGGTTGTGCAACATTTGAAAGCTTCATCTACTTGCAATTATATAGCAACTCATAGAAATAAAAATACAAATATCATCACGTGAAGGTGTGAAAGAAACTGTCTATTGCCAGCGGATTTTAACCTTATATTATTACCATAATACCATGATTCTTGTGCAGCTTCATGCTCCTTAGTTTTTATATAATTTCCACAAAGACCAGTGTCTATTGCCAAAACATTTTAACCTTATATTATTACCACCATAACACCTTGATCCATGTGCAGTTACAAGCTTCTTAGTTTTATATAATTTCCACAAAGACTATTGTCCGTTGGTCACACTGAAACAACGGTAATTTGCAATTTAACAATATGTTGCATCTTTCCAGAAAGAATTAACAAATAGAGTTAGTACAGAGCTAGCTAAGCAAACCGCTGATAACTAATTCTTTATAGTTACCTCGGAGACCGATACCACGTGATGTCATGACTCATGAACACACTCAATCTCGGTCTCACTTTACGCTTTTGACACTGCAATTCCTGAGTTCAGTCACAAAGCTTGAAATCATTTTTACTCTCATTCTAATCTGCAAAATACTCTTACTCTTCTGTGAGATCACCATGGATAAAGTGAGCGATGCTTTCATGTCTGGTTTGATCACTGTTCTTCTCGAGAGGTTCCTTTCAACTGAGACTTACAACTTGGTTGTGGGAAAGAAACTTGGCCCTCAGTTGGTGAGAAGACTGAGGACTTCTCTCTTGGCTGCTGAAGCTCTTGTTGCTGATGCTGAGCAGAAGCAGTTTGGTAACAAATCTGTGAGGAAGTGGCTCCATGAACTGAGGGATGCTGTCTACAAAGCTGAAGACTTGCTGGAGCATTTGTGCATCAAAGCTGCAACTCAAAAGCAGGAACGGACTTTCTTGCTTAGCATCTTCAATTTTGAAGAAAGGCAGATGGTCAGTGAGATAGAAGAGGTGGTTAGAACTATTGAAGATCTTGAGAAATGCAAAGAAAGCCTTGGCCTTGAAAAGATTCCCACTGGAAGCTCATCATGGAGGACACCATCCAGTTCTCTTGTGAGAGGGAATGTGCATGGCAGGGAGGATGACAAGAAGGCCTTAATCAAGATGCTGAATCACAACAATGAGCATCTCTTGTCTGTGATTGCTATTGTAGGCATCGGTGGAGTTGGTAAAACAACATTAGCCCAATGGCTGTACAATGAGGAGGAGTTCATGAAGGGATTTGATCTGAAAACATGGATTTGTATTTCAGAAAAATTTAATGTTGTTGAGACCACGAGGAACGTCTTAAAGGGGATCCTTGGAGGTACTTGTAGTATCGACGATTTCAATTCACTTCAACATGCTTTGAAACAACAATTGTCCAATAAGAAGTTTTTTATTGTTCTGGATGATGTTTGGAGTGATGATGGTGACAGATGGAGCAACTTTATGACCCCTTTCCAATATGGGAAGAAGGGAAGCATTGTTCTTCTAACTACTCGCGGGGAAAATGTCGCTTTAGTGGTTCATCAGGATTGCCGCCCTTATTTTCTTAGAGGGTTATCAGAAGACTATTGTTGGTCGGTGTTTGCTGACAATGCATCTTTTCCAAAATCAAATGGGAGTGCAGCACTTGAAGAAATTGGTAGGCAGATTGTCAAGAAGTGTGATGGCTTGCCATTAGCTGCAGAGACACTTGGACGCTTGTTACGTACAAAGCATGATGTTAAGGAATGGAACAAGATTCTAATGAGTGATATTTGGGTACTTCCAGTGGAGAAGAGTAAGATTATCCCAGCATTATTGATAAGTTACTTCCATCTCCCTGCACATTTAAAGCGTTGTTTTGTTTATTGCTCTTTATATCCCAAAGATCATAACTTCAAGAAAGATGAATTAATCCTTTTGTGGATGGGAGAAGATCTTTTACCTCCACCAAAGGGAGGAGAGACTCTAGAAGAAGTTGGGTCTGAGTGCTTTGATGAACTAACTTCTAGATTATTTTTCACACACCAGCCTCGTGATTATGGTTATTATTTTTTGATGCACGATCTCTTGCATGACTTAGCGATATTCCTTGCCGGAGATTTCTATTGCAACTTGGAGGAGCTTAGTGAAGAGGAGCAGATAAGGATTCAGACCCGACACTTGCGTGTAAATTTACACGATTGTAGTTCGAAACTTCCTAATTCTATTTCTAAAGTAGAATCTCTGAGAACACTATTATTGTTTAGAAATTTGTCATCTCCCAATTGCAACATTGAAGCGGCTACATGCGAAATATTACCAAAGTGTAAATACTTGAGAGCTTTATCCCTAAAAAATCTTGATGTGTTGCCTAACTCAATAGGAGAATTGATCCATTTGCGCTACTTGGATCTCTCTGAGACTGAAATTAAGACACTGCCAGAATCTTTGCGCACCTTGTGTTGTTTGCAAACATTGAAGTTGCATGGTTGTTCTAAGCTAACTGTGCTGCCTAGTGGTTTGCATAATCTTGTGAGTTTGCACCATCTTGATATTAGGGGAACTTCTTTGGAAGAAATGCCCAAAAAAATGAGCAAACTGAATCATTTGCACATGTTAAGTTCTTTTGTTGTGGGCAAGCACGAAGACAATGGAATCCAAGAGTTAGGGGGGCTTGTAAATCTTCATGGATTACTTGAGATTAGGAAGTTGGAGAATATTGTTGACGTGAAAGAAGCAAAGGGCGCAAAGATGATGGATAAGAAGCATCTTGATAGATTATGGTTGGAATGGTCTTCAAATGATAGTATGGTTTCAAGCACACAAACAGAAAGAGACATGCTCGATAACTTGCAACCACACAATGGCTTGAAAGAGCTGAAAATCAAGGGATACAAGGGTACAATATTTCAAGAATGGTTGGGGCATCGTTCCTACAACAATATGACAAGTGTATATCTGGAGTCTTGCAAGAATTGTTGCATGCTACCTTCACTTGGACAGCTGCCATCTCTTAAGTCCCTACGCATTGTAGATTTTCCTGAGTTGAAGAGCATTGGCATGGAGTTTTACAAGAATGAAGGAGATCATCATTCTTTGCATATTGCACCTTTTCCCGCATTGGAGAGTTTGGATTTTCTTTACATGCCAAGTTGGGAGTTGTGGCACGTATCTGAATCAGAAACTTTTCCTCGACTCAGGAGGCTTGGACTAATAAGTTGTGGAATGTTAAAGGGAGAGATGCTTAATCAGGTATTCTTGAGAATCGTTTCTTCATTGGCAGATGTTTCCAAACTCTGCAAACTACATATAAGCGATTCTTATGCATATCGGGATGCTGACGTCATGTTTCTTGAAGAGGATAATACTTTATCAATTTCAGGATGTGACTCAGTGATGGAATCCGCATTTACAGCAATGAGCATGAACCATCTAAGTTGCCTCCAAGAAATAGAAATCTCAGGGTACAGGTGTGATGTATCCTTTCCGGGCAATTGTTTACCCAAATCTTTGCAAATTCTGAAAATTTGGAGGTGCAGAAAACTGGAATTCCCCCAGCAACAGCAACTGAAGCATAATTTGGTAGAGCTAACAATAGATAAAAGCTGTGATTCATTGATCTCATTGTCGTTGGATGCCTTTCCCAATCTCAAGACTCTTTCGTTAATAGAGTGTTCAAATCTGGAATCAGTTTCAATGTCAGAGCCTCATCACACTGCTCTTCAAAGTCTCTCTATCTTTGGTTGCCCCAAATTTGTGTCATTCTCAAAAGGACTGGTTGCACCCAATTTGACTCACCTCCATGTTGAAAGGTGCTCAAAGATGGAGGCATTGCCGAGTGACCTCAACAGACTTCTCCCAAATTTACAGTCTCTCTCCATAACAGGTTGCCCAAACATTTATAGTTTGCCGCCTAACCTAAAACAGCTTGGTGTGGGAGGTTGTGATAAACAAGTGAGGGGTCTATCATCCATGGCCAACTTGGACACCATCACTCATCTCATAATTGATGGAGATGGGTGTGAGAGCAGAATAAAGTCATTCCCGGAGGTTGGTTCACTCCCTCACCTTCCCTCTCTTACCACTTTGGAGATCAGTGGGTTTGATCATTTGGAGACTTTAGAGTGCAACGAGCTCCTCCATCTTACTTCCCTCCAACGACTACACATTGAATCGTGTCACAAGCTGGAGAATATGGCAGGAGAAAAGCTGCCTTCCTCTTTGTTAAAGTTTAAAATTTTTCTCTGTGATTTGTTGGAAGAAAAGTGCAAGAAGAAGCATCAACAAATTTGGCCCAAAATTGAACACATCGCCACCATTAAAGTCGGTGGCCAAAAAATTGTCTGAACAGAGATTTTTGAGCAGGTGATTTTCTGACCTTCATGTTTCTCATGCTACCTTAATTAAATTCATACATGCATAAGTGATACTTATTAAATAGGAACATAAGAATTAATTACCATGAACTAAAAATTGAAACACAAGGAATACCTTTTTTGTGTATCCATCATTTCAGAATTTCTTTAGATGTATATACAAATCAAATTTACCATCGTTACCATCTTCTGCGGGAAGCTTCTACTGAGATTCATAATCCTATACAGCATAAACCATATTTACATTAACTTCATTCAAATTAAAAGTTCACTCAAGGTGGTAAACAGGATTAATATGTTGGGTCAAAAGAGTTGATTTCTATTTTAGCTTCAGAGTGGTATATTAACTTTATTCCTTGCTACTTTTTACTTCAGGTTGGAGAATATGCCAGAGGAGAAACTGCCTTTCTCTCTGTTACTACTTCAATTTAAAGACCGTCCTTTGCTTGGAGAAACCTGCAAGAAGAAGAGGTGCAGCTAAACTATATAGGAAGGTAAATATAATTTATAAACTTAATTGATCAATTTAGTAGCATTTCTTATGGATACCAACCCAAATAGTATGAATAACTACTATGGACAACCTAAAAATCTGCTTTAATTTCCTTATGGTTTCAACCATTAAAGTGTCCATTATGCACCAATTTCAACTTGGTAAGCATGTTGGTAGTTTTGTAAATTTTCCATTGTGATATTGTTATTTTTTATGTCAATCTTTTCTCAAGTTGAACTTGTCCCTTTCAGTTCTGTTTTTTAAGCTAAAACGTAAGGCAACAAATTTAACACATCACTGTCTGTCTATCATGCAGCATCTGGGAAATTCTTTACTCATAGTTCTTCAACTCGGAGTTACCATTGCAATCTGAGCTCTCTAGCCCGAAAGTTCATAAACAACAGCTGTCTAATGTATTATTGATTTCATTTTGTTGAAGTGTTTGTGTTCTTGTACAAATTTATGCATGTATGCTTATTGATGCTTGTAAGTTGAGATTGGTTTCTAGCTTTGATTTGTAAAATAGTGAAACTTTTTACCTTCCCCTTGGTTTTTTCTGCTTCTCTTAAATATTTTGCTGCAATTGACTATTTCCATCGTGTACACACAGTCACACACTGTTTTATAGGCGTGTTTAGTTCTTATACTTAGAGTGAAAAAATAATTTTATATTATGCTGTAAAATACTGATTATGTATCTTGTAACAACTAGCTTTCACCTAAACTCTCCAAATTTGATGATTTATGATTTCACATGGCTCTATTTGATAGCATTTCTTTATGGATACCAACTCAAAACAGAATTTCTAGAGGGCCCGAAGACGAAATTCTGAAGTCAAATTTTTTGGCAATCTACTTCGAGCTGGACTTCTTTATATAAAATAAAATAACATATACATCATTATACAAAAAGAATTATGGAAAGCAAGAAAGATCCAAACATAAAAAATAGAAGCCAAGATGTTCTAATATTTCATTGAACTGGTCAAATATTTTTTTCTTGATAAAGCTATGCTTGTTTTCACTATTACCAACCCAAGTAAATGTTAGGCCCCAACTCACATAAAAAATAACCCACAAAAAATAATGATAACAATAAGATCAGCTTGACCCGACAAATTTTAAAAGGTTACTTTTATAGTGTTTAGAGAGTATTATGGAGAACCAACTTGGGTTGGTCAGTGGTCAGCTCACTAGTCCGCTTAAGCAAGTGTCGGAGGTTCGAATCCCGCCTTGTGCATGTAGCAACCCATTGGCCAGCGGCAGACCCTTAAATAGAGCTCAAATCCGCAGAGAATTAGTCTTCAACCTGTCGGGTTGAAAAGAATAATTTAGAAGTATTTGGATAAGTGTGGAAGATTAGATATTTGTAAGGAAGATTTTGGACACAAGATCTGGACCGTTAATTAGATTTAATCCTAGTCGTCCATTAAGGAGGTGGATGAGTATAAATAAGGGGTAAGAGTTTAGTGTTTGGGTGTGTGAATCATTTGTACAAATCACTTGTGTTAGTATAGTGGTTACTGGTTTCCACAAAATAATAGGGAAAAGAATAATAGGGAAAAGAAAAAATATTTCTACCAAAGCTTCCTTTCACAGGTTTAATTTATTCCCACCATTCTAAGAGTGAATAATCATTTTACAATGTTAAGTATCTTGCCCGAGAAAATTATACTGAGGTACATTTTACAAGAATGATCAATTTATTATGAGCTATATACAGCTCAGGAATCATGGTTATTATGTTTATTGTATTACAAAATTTCCACAAAGACTACAATTCAGTTGGTCATTCTTCACCAAAAAAAAAAAAAGTTGGTCATTCAAAAGTTAGTTGGATTAGGATTAAAGGTTTAATGCAATTACATTGCACCTTCCAAAATAACAATTAAAAATTAAAAAGTATGGTGTTATAATTAAGAGCCACTGAGCCAGCAAGAAACGCCACTAACATAATTTTTTTTTACCACAGAGACCCTGGGAGTCAATTGCCTTTGTCTTTTTGCCAACAAATTATGGCTTGAAAGTTGAAACCAATGTCTATGAACCTTAAATTATTTTATTACCAAGGCGTGCAGCAAAATCTTCCTTTCTAAAATATATATATTGCTATTTTAATATATTTGCATTTCCATGTAATATTACGGGCAAAAATACTACTTATCTATTTATAATATATAAAAGGAGAGACTAAATAGTTCCATATTCAACTTTCAAGTTTAAAATCTCTATTGCGATGCCACATCATCAAATTTGCCAAATGGCAAAATTCTTTAATATTAAACACTTTTTTTTTTCCAAAGTTTGATTTATTCTCTAACAAAAGGGAGGTTACAAGCAAGTAGTTACAAGAGCCCCTTCGGCATTGCCACGAGGAGCCATGTAGCCACATGAAGAGTACAAAAAAACCACCATACAATGTCAATACTGTTTCAGCATCTAAGGATAATATCACCTATCTGGATAAGTAGTATCAAATAACTACACATGCATGCATCTATTAAACACCAAAGTAAGCATCTCTATATGATCACTAATATTGATTAATTGAATTTTAACACCATTCCAAGTAGTTGCCGTGTCACAGGTCTGTCAAATAGATCTCGTGGCAATGGGGGATCTTCATTTGCCCAATGTCACCAAGTGATATGGTTGCTGTAAATACCTGGGATATTATATAGCAGCCAGAATACTATTATTAGCCGATTCTGCCGTCCATTGTGCGTCTTCTTTAGCATTCCCAGTGGCTCCATATCTGTTCTCCTGCCTGGGCTCTTGACTCCCACTGTCTTCTTACTCTAAACTCTTTTGGTTGCATATAAATTACATTAATGTTCTGCAACAGCTGTTTCACATTCAATATCTTATTTCTCAAAAATCTGCACTCCCAGTTTGTCTTTGTATCTCCATTTAACCAATCCACAATGTCCTTTCTGTCAAGTATCATAGTAATCTCCTGCTCAGTTGCATTCATCTCTTCCAACATAAATTGCATCCCTATCTCCAATCCCTTCACAAACTCATCGCCATTGTCCACGATCTCTACTTGCTCTCCGAACCAACACCTCACTATGTTCCTCTCATTTGTTACTACTCCACCCACTACACATTTATCTATATCCTGTCTATTGTAGTAACTAAACCACAGCAGCCATCTTGTTTTAAACTCAATGCTCTGTCTAGTTCTTCCCAACCCTTTGCAGTTCCTACTCGACTTCTTTTGCCCCCATAATTTTACTAGAGTCGAAACTTGATTCCACGCTCCCTCCCAATCTATGATCTCATTTTCAAACACCCTCAGATTTCTGTTTTTCCATACAACCCACAAAATTGCAAAAAGTGTAATAGCCCACTAACCTCTTTTTATATTTTGGAACCTCCTGATTTAACCAAGATTCTACCCACCCTCCTATGTCTCTGCAGCCTACCCATACTACATTTCCCCAACATACAGCCAGCCACCATAATTTGCTTACAAATGTGCAATGTAAAAACAAGTGATCAGCTGTTTCTATATCAACACCGCACATTACACATACCTCTTCTCCTTGTCTGATGATTTGTCTTCTCAGCAGAACGTCCTTCGTCTTTAGCCCACCGGACAAGATGAACCACATTAGCATCTCCACCCTTGGTGGTACAATTCCCCTCCAGACGTTATCAAAGATGTGTTTCATAACCGGATTCCCGTACTCCAATCTGGTGGCTACTTCTATGAAGGATTTAGTTGTGTATTGTCCATCCTCAATAAACGTCCAAGCTATTTGGTCTTTGGTACCTGCATTGAGAGAAACAGAATATAATATTTTGTGAAGCTCATGTGTTTGGGTTCGCTCACTCTCGAAGAACTCTCTACGCCATTGAAGATTCCAAGCCCATTCCGTACCAAGCCACACCCCGCAGTCACTAATCACGCAGTTTTTCTGATTGGATACCTTATATAATCTGGGGAACTTCTCTCTCAGCGCCATATCTCCGATCCATACATCCTCCCATAGTCTTGTCTTTTCCCCGTTGCCAATACACATCTTCCACCCTTCCTCACTGATCTTTCTTACCACTTCATTTGTCTTTCCAATGTTAGCTATTTCTTTCCATGGGCCGTTTGATCTGTTGCAATTCTGCTCACCCACCCTTGATTTAGGATCCATATCATAGCATGAGGTCACTATTCTCTTCCATAACGGCTCTCCTTCTTCTTCAAATCTTCCCCACCACTTGAATAAGAGGGCTGCATTCTTTATAGCCATATCACCAATCCCTAGCCCTCCATGCTCTTTTGACTTTTTAATTGTACTCCAACTAATTGTAGGCCAGCCTCTCTCACCATTGCCGTTGCCCCAGAAAAATCTTCTCTGGATTGAAATTAGCTTCTTTTCGACCGCCACCGGCATTTTAAACAGACCCAGGTAGTACAGTGGAAGGCTATTTATCACAGACTTTATTATGACAACCCTCCCCGCCTTAGTCAGCAGCTTAGATTTCCAGCTTCCCAATTTCTTCTCAATCTTATCAATCATCGGTTTCCAAGTGTTTATTCTCTTCGGGTTTGCGCCCAATGGCACACCAAGGTAAGATATTGGCAATTTACCAACCTTACATTTCAGTGCAGCCCTTAATCTTCCCACCATGCCATCCTCACAGTTAACAGGTATGATAACCGACTTGTCAAAGTTGATCTCAAGACCGGTCATGACTCCGAAGCATTTCAAGAGGCTTCTGTAGTTCCTTAGAATCTCAGGATTTGGTGGGCAGAATAAGATCATGTCGTCGGCAAACTGGAGATGGGATAGTTGCACTTTTCTTTTTCCCACCTCCAAGCATTCCACCAAACCTCTTTCTGATGCCCTTAGAATCATCTTGTTTAACGCTTCTGCTACCAACACAAACAGGAACGGAGATATCGGGTGGCCTTGTCTCAATCCTCTCTCCATTTTAAAGGGCTTGGTTGGTGACCCATTAACCATTATGGAGAGCATCAATATTAAACAATTCATCTTTTCATTATGCTTTAGAATTTTTATTGTAAATATAATTTAGTTACATAATTTATTTATTTACGTTTAATGTTAGCTTTTCATATTCTCTTATCCTTTAATTTCTTTTCATTATGCTTTAGAATTTTTATTGTAAATATAATTTAGTTACACAATTTATTTATTTACATTTAATATTAGCTTTTTATATTCTCTTATTCTTTAATTTTATATATTACTCATGTATGTTTTTTATATTCTCTTACTCTTTAATTTTATACGTTATTCATGTATGCTTTCAATGTTAATATAAACTTTTTTAATAGGTATAAATTAAATTATTAAAATCAAATTCATTATCTCTTTTCATACTCACTCCTTATATTTACTATATAAATCAACATTCACTTCACAATTTTTTTTATCAAATCTAATCACATAATCTCATACCCTTTTCTTTCTTCCTTTCGATTCTTGATAATTTTTTGAACAACTATTTATAAACTTAGGTTAATGACCATAGATTTTACTTTTTATATGTACTATTTTCTTTATATTTTTTTCCCAAGTATTCTAGGCTATATTTTAACAATGCTTATGAAAATATTAAACTTTCTCATATTTAACTTCAAGTTGATCTACCATTCTACTCATTTATAAGATTTTTGAACATCACATAATATCAATTATGCATATTTGGACATGAGGTATTATTTATTTTTCCTGTGTAAGTTATAAAATTATTAAAGTTCACATTATTTATGCTTGATGGTGTGTTATATTTTTTTTGATTCTTATGTCTGGTAGTGTTCTGCTTCTTATTATTGTTATAGATTCTAGGTATTGAATTATGTATGTTTGAGCTCTTTTGTTAGATCTTTGTATTGGAATTGTCTTCCCTCACGTGCCTTTTATGATGTTTGATAAATGGTGATGGTATCGGAAAAAAAAATCTAAAACATCAATTTTTTTTTATTTTTAATTAGTTTGCGATCAATCTATCCATTCATGAAATACTTGAACATCATATAATATCAATTATACATGTTTAGACATGAGATATTGTTTTAATCCCGATATTATTTAGTTTACGTATTATTTTTATTTTTATGTTCTTTATAAATTTTTCTATTATGTTTTAGGATTTTTATTGTAAATATAATTTAGTTATACAATTTATTTATTTATCTTTAATGCTAGCTTTTCATATTCTCTTACTCTTTAATTTTATATGTTACTCATGTATGCTTTCAATGTTAATATAAACTTTATTAATAGGTACAAATTGAATTATTAAAATCAAATTCATTATCTTTTTTCATACTCACTTCTAGGGCTGAGCGAAAAAACTGGTTAGACTAAACTGGACTGAACTAAAACTGTTTGGAAAAAACTGATTTTTCAAGTAAAATAACCAAATTGAAACTACAGTTTTTTATGTAAATCAATTTATTTAAAACCAGTTTTTTATAGTTCAGTTTGGTTTAAAACCAAAAAAACTGGTTCTCAATTATTAAATGCATATTTAATGTTATAGTATGTGTTTAGATTGAAGTTTGTCAAATTGAATTTTGAATAAACTATATTTTACACAATTAATTTTGGATAGAAGTTAGTTTGTGCATGATTTATGTTTGACAACCCTATACCAAAATTGAAAGATAATTACTATAAAGGACATGAAATTAAATTATAATATTATCTTTTTAAGTATATTTAATTTTTTTTAATATATTTTTTTTATTTTCTTTCAGTATGCTATAATTTTTCACTATTATTATGTATGGTTATTTTTTTCTATTTAATTTGCTTTATCCAATAGGATCAATAAATCATATTATAAAAAATATAACAATAATAAACATAATATATAAGAACCACAATTATAAAAATGTACAATATCTAATAAAAAAAATTTTCAAATCCAATAAGCCAAAATTTAAATATTCAATTCATTTTTTAATTTCAACTTCTATTCAATTTGTAAATTTTTTTCTCAAACAATCAAACTCTAGGATTTTAAAAATTGAAAGAGAAAGAAAGAGGGAGGGATAGAGAAAGAGAGAGGGGAGGAGGAGAGAGAGTGTGATTTTTTACATGATAAAAACTAATTTTATATGCTAAAATTGGTTTTATATATAAAAAATTAGTTTTAGCTTAAAAGACAGTTTAAACTGGTAAACTATATTATAAACTGGTTTTAAACCAGTTTGCTCTTTGAAAAAACAGTTTAGTTCAGTTTCCAAACCATTTAAAACAGTTTGGTTTAGTTTCAGTTCAGTTTTGCCAATAACTGCACCACGCACACCCATACTCACTTCTTATATTTTATATATAAATCAATATTCACTTCATATTTTCTTTTATCAAATCTAATGACATAGTCTGATACCTCTTTTCTTTCTTCCTTTCGATTCTTGATCATTTTTTGAACAACTATTTGTGAAATTGGGTTAATGACCATATATTTTACTTTCCATATGTACTATTTTCTTTTATATTTTCTTTTCAAGTATTCTAGGCTATATTTTAACAATGCTTATGAAAATATTAAACTTTCTCATATTTAGCTTCAAATCGATCTATCATTCTACTCATTTATAAAATTTTTGAACATCACATAATATCAATTATGCATATTTAGACATAAGGTATTGTTTATTTTTCCTATGTAACTTATAAAATTATTAAAGTTCACATTATTTATGCTTGGTTGTGTGTTATATTTCTTATTATTCTTATGTCTGGTAGACATTATCTGCTTATTATTATTGAATTAGGTATGTTTGAGTTCTTTTGTTAGATCTTTTGTTAGATCTTTGTATTGAAATTGCCTTCCCTCACGTGCCTTTTATAATGTTTGATGAATGGTGATGGTATCGAAAAAATCTAAAACATCAATTTTTTTTATATTTAATTAGTTTGCAATCAATCTATATTCATTCATGAAATCGTTGAACATCATATAATATCAATTATGCATATTTAGACATAAGAAATTGTTTCAATCGTTATATTATTTAGTGTACGTGTTACTTTTATTTTTATGTTCTTTATAATTTTTTTGTGTCTACAAAACCCACAACGGAAGAAACTAACTTACATAAGCGGTGTCTGTATCACAAAGTAAAATAACACCTAATTCATCACCAGGCCTAAGCCCAAGAGAGTCAACACGATCACTCTTAGCACCAATTTTAGCCAACAAATCTGCAACACACAGTTAGCCTTCTTGCGCACAAGTTGGAATCCTTAGATAACAAATCATGAAGCTTAACAACAAGATCATGTTCAGCCTATAAAGTGCTGCTTATATTACCTTTATATTCCTTTCTACTTTTTAAATTTGGTCAGAAATTTATATTACCAAAGTTCAACATATCATAGCTGCTTATGCCTTATGTTTCATTTTTCATGCTTTACATCTCAATCATTCTTATTAAATACTATCAAAATTTTGTAGATAGATGTTGCAAATCACATAATTAGAGTAAAAATTTTCTTACTTTGTTCATCGGATGCCTAATTTATAAGATTATCAGTAATGTGTTAAAATATTAAGACATATATATTTTAAATTACCAATACTATTTTATCAAAATAACTCAAGAGAGATCTTTTGCTATCATGAATTTTATTTCAATGTAAAATTTTATACGTTAGTGACAACATAATTGAATTTATTTTGACAAAAACAAAAATATTAAAAAATAACTAATTTTTCTACGCTAAATACTTAATAAGGCTAACAACAAAACAATTATTATTAATTCATACATCAAATTAAAATATTTATATTACTAGGATGTTTATAAAACAAAAATCTCTTATTTTTATTTTTATGTGTTAAGAATTTATCTTATACATAATACTTATTTAATTTCAATTTTATATTACAAAAATTTTTTTTACTGCGCATCGGGCGGGTCTAAGACCACTACCATGCATTATTGACTTATTGTTACTGATAACCTCATAATATGTTACCATGATATACATACAAAAGTTTGGCGCCAAAATGTTCATAGTTTTAACTGTGAAGAGAGCAAAGACAATTTAGAAATCCAGTACTAAAAAGTTTCTAAATTACATTACTCGGAGAGCGGTACTGTGTCTCGCTGCTAAGGAATAGTCATTGACATCTTCCAAAGAAGAATTTTAACTGTTAGTTACTAGCTTGTATATAATATACCACTTTTCTTGGGAAATATCTCTTGGTTTTAACTCTGTAGAATTTCGTCATAATATATACCCCTAAGAAGAAGATAGTATTTACATTACAAAATACAATAAAAGAATCATCAGGAGAGCCTAATGCCATAATTATCTTTAGTTCTTATAGCATGCACATATTTAAAATTTCATAATTATTGGCACCTAATACTATTACTCTTCCTTGAGATCACTTTTCTGGCTTCCCCTACCATTGCCATGGTGTGCCTATGTTATGCCTTAGAGTGAAAAAAATAATTGTACAATGTTAAAGTAAATTAAGTATTTTGCCTCTGGACCATAAATATTAACCTTATCACAAGAAACTGAGGAAAGAATCTGTATGATCAAACAGAACATTTTTTTGTAGATTTAACCAAGGTGAAGAATAATCACACCCGCTATTGCCATGCATTTTAAGCTTCTAAGGAAAAAAGTGTTAACTGTGCAACAAAATTTTCACAGAGGCAACAATTCCATTGGTCACACAAAAAGCTAGTCCTGCAATCACACTGCATAATCAATAGTTAGGAGAAAAGCTAAAATGGAATTTTGTTGTTCCTTCCAAAGAGGAATTTTAAGTGTTAGTTACATAGCATGTATATTACCATAATACCATGATTCATGTGCAGCTTCATGCTCCTTATGATTTCCACAAAGACTAGTGTCCGATGCTTACGCTGGAAAAACGCCACTACTGTAATTTAGCAATTTGTTGCATCATTTGAAGCAAGAATTAATAAATGTAGTTTGTGAAAAGCCAGTTAAGCACTTCACTGATGCAGAAGAATTTTCACTGTATAATATTTGCATCCAACAATGCAAAAATTTTGATCACGTATTTACTATTTACTGTGAAGTTAATGTTTGTTAGAAATAATTTCCAAAGGGAAAAAGAAGAAAAACTAGAACTTTATTCAGAAAGTTAACACTGCGGCATCAGCATCATTATTTTATGGGTAAAGTATCGTTTTCGTCCCTAACGTTTAGGGTAAGTCCTAAAAATGTCTCTAACGTTTAAAACGTTCTATTTGTGTCCCTAACGTTTTGAAATCGTATCAATCTTGTCCCAGCATCAAACAATTCTAAAAATTACTAACAAAACCATATATGTAGATATTGGTTTACAACACCAAAATATTATAAGTAACATGTCCATTTCATTCAAATCCATTATTATTTCTCACACTGTATGAACATAACACAAATACAAGAAGAAAAACACATAACATTTTTTCTCACCCACCCAAATCTTACAATTTTTTAGTTGTTCAAGTGTGATTGTGGTAAAAATTGCATTAGAAAGCTGTTGATTAATTAATTTTGCATTTGAAAGAGTAGATTATTATGATTTATTCTAATAGAATTGATGATGGCACAAGATTGATAGGATTTCAAAATGTTAGGGACACAAATAGGACGTTTTAAACGTTAGGGACATCTTTAGGACTTAGCCCAAACGTTAGGACCAAAACGATACTTTACCCTTATTTTATTATAAACCATAAACAGCTTCATGAATCATGAATCATGATGATGTTTTCTGTTATATAAAATTTCTACAAAGACTACGATTCTATTGGTCCTTAAAAAGTTGGTAGGAACGTTTTTTTCCCTTGCTATCACATTGCATCTTTCAAAAGTTAGTTGGATTAGGATTAAAGGTTTTATGCAATTACATTGCACCTTCCAAAATAACAATTAAAAATTAAAAGCATAGTGTTATAATTAAGGGCCAGCAAGACACACCACTAACATAATTTTTTTAATGTTAACACGGAGACCACCTAAAATTATTTTATTACAAAGTTGTGCAGCAAAATGTTCCTTTTTAAAACATATATTGCAATTGCAATTTTATTAATTTGTTTCCTCATTCAAAGTTCAAACAAGAATTTAAAAAGTTAAAATAATTTAATTAATTATTTTAAGTTTACCTCGTAGACTTGCTTGACAACTTTTTTGTACACTTGATTAAGAAAACTACTCGATCTAGTTCACAACACTGCAACCATTGTTCTCATACCTTACTCTGAAAATCCATTCACTTTGCTGTTGTTTTCATCCTCATATCATGGCTGGTACACTTGTTGATGGAGCTTTTCTTTCTGGTTTCATTAATGTTGTCTTCGACAGGTTCCTTACAACTGATGCGGTCAACCTGGTGTTGGGCAAGAAGCTTGGGCCTGACTTGGTTGAGAGGCTGAAGACTGCTCTCTTGGGTGCTGAAGCTCTTGTTGCTGATGCTGAGTTGAAGCAGTTTGGTAATCCATCTGTGAGGAAGTGGCTTGATAGTCTCAAGGATGCTGTTTACTCTGCTGAGGACTTGCTGGACACTGTCCTCATCAAAGCCACCACTCAAAAGGAGGTAAATTCTTCCTGGTTCACTAGCTTTCGCATCAACCGAGATAGGGATGACACAGTAGACAAGATGGAAGGGGTGGTTAGAAGGATAGAGGATCTTGCAAAACAAAAAGATTACCTTCGTCTTGAGCAGATTTCCACTGATAGCTCATCATGGAGGACTCCTTCCAGTTCTATTGTGAGAGGGAATGTGCATGGCAGGGAGGATGACAAGAAGGCCTTAATCAAGATGCTGAATGACAACAATGAGCATCACTTGTCTGTGATTGCTATTGTTGGCATAGGTGGGGTTGGTAAAACAACTTTAGCCCAATGGATATACAACAATGAGGAGTTCATGAAGGGATTTGATCTGAAAGCATGGCTTTGTATTTCAGAAAAATTTGATATTGTTGAGACTACGAGGAACATCTTGAAGGTGATCCTTGGAGGTACTTGTAGTCACGACGATTTCAATTCACTTCAGCGTGCTTTGAAAGAAGAATTGTCCAATAAAAAGTTCTTTATTGTTCTAGACGATGTTTGGAGTGACGATGATGACAAATGGAGTCATTTTATGACCCCTTTCCAACAAAATGGGAAGAAAGGAAGTATTGTTCTTCTAACTACTCGCGGGGAAAATGTTGCCTTATCAGTACAGAACTGTCGCCCTTATTTTCTCAGTGGGTTGTCCGAAGACTATTGTTGGTCTGTCTTTGCTGACAATGCATCTTTTCCACAATCAAATGGGAGTGCAACACTTGAAGAAATCGGTCGAAAGATTGTCAAGAAGTGCAATGGTTTGCCATTAGCTGCTGAAACACTTGGACGCTTGTTACGTACAAAACATGATGTTAAGGAATGGAACAAGATATTAAACAGTGATATTTGGGGATTTCCTGTCGAGAAGAGTAAGATTATCCCAGCATTACTGATTAGCTACTTCCATCTCCCTGTGTATTTAAAGCGTTGTTTTGTTTATTGCTCTTTGTATCCCAAAGATTATAATTTCAAGAAAGATGAACTAGTCCTTTTGTGGATGGCAGAAGATCTTTTACCTCTGCCAAAGAGAGGAGAGACTTTAGAAGAAGTTGGTTGCGAGTGTTTTGATGAGTTAACTTCCAGATTGTTTTTCACACGTCGGCTTCAAGATGATGATGACGAGGAGGAGATAATAATGCACGATCTTTTGCATGACTTAGCAATATTCCTTGCAGGAGATTTCTATTGCAACTTGGAGGAACTTGGTGAAGAGGAGATGATAAGGATTCAGACTCGACACTTGCGTGTGAATATGCGTTATTGTAGCTCAGAACTTCATGATTCTATTTCTAAAGTAGAATCTCTGAGGACATTGTTGTCTGAAAAATTCTCCGACATTGAAACAGCAACATGTGACATATTATCCAAGTGTAAATACTTGAGAGTTTTATCCTCTGATAGACTTCATATGTTGCCTAATTCAATAGGAGAATTGATCCATTTGCGCTACTTGGATCTCTCTTGGACTGAAATTAAGACATTGCCAGAATCTTTGTGCACCTTGTGTTGTTTGCAAACATTGAAATTGCTTGGTTGTTCTAAGCTAACTACTCTGCCAAGTAGTTTGCATAATCTCATAAGTTTGCAGCATCTTGATATTAGGAGAACTTCTTTGGAAGAAATGCCCAGAAAAATGAGCAAATTGAATCAATTGCAATTTTTAAGTTCCTTTGTTGTGTGCAAGCACGAAGACAATGGAATCCAAGAGTTAGGTGGGCTTGTAAATCTTCATGGATCACTTGAGATTAAGAAGTTGGAGAATATTGTTGATGTGAAAGAAGCAAAGGTCGCAAAGATAATGGATAAGAAAAACCTTGATGGATTATGGTTGGAATGGTGTTCAGGTGATGATATGGTTTTAAGCTCACAAACAGAAAGAGACATGCTCGATAGCTTGCAACCGCACAATGGCTTGAAAGAGCTGAAAATCAGGGGTTACAAGGGTACAGTATTTCCAGATTGGATTGGGAATTTTTGCTACCAAAACATGACAAGTGTAACTCTAAAGTATTGCAAGAATTGCTGCATGCTGCCTTCACTTGGACAGCTTCCATTTCTTAAGTCCCTAAGCATTCGAGGTTTTCCTGAGTTAAAGAGGATTGGCATGGAGTTTTACAAGAATGAAGGAGATCATCATTCTTTGCATATTCCACCGTTTCCCTCACTAGAGATTTTGCAGTTTCGTGACAGGTGTGGCATGTATCTGAGTCAGAAACTTTTCCTAGACTCAGGAAGCTTGAAATAAGAGATTGTGAAATGTTAAAGGGAGAGACGCTTAATCAGGTATTCTTGAGAATCGTTTCTTCCTTGTCAGATGTTTCCCAAGTTCGCAAACTATGTATAAAAGGGGGTAATGCTGCCATGTTTGTTGAAGGGGATAGTTTATCAATCATCGGATGTGACTCAGTGAAGGAATCCGCATTTACGGCAATGAGCATGAACCATCTAAGTTGCCTCCAAGAAATAAACATCTCAGGGTATAGGTCTGATGTATCCTTTCCGGGAAATTGTTTACCCACATCTTTGCAAATTCTGAAAATCAAGCAGTGTATAAAACTGGAATTCCCCCAGCAACAGCAACACAAGTATAATTTGGTAGAGCTAAGAATACATGTCAGCTGTGATTCACTGACCTCATTGTCGTTGGATGCCTTTCCCAATCTCAAGACTCTTGAGATAAACCGTTGTTCAAATCTGGAATCAGTTTCAATGTCAGAGCCACATCACACTGCTCTTCAAACTCTCACTATCCGTTTTTGCCTCAAATTTGTGTCATTTTCAGGAGAAGGACTGGTTCCACCCAACTTGACTTATCTCTATGTTGGAAACTGCTCGAAGATGGAGGCATTGCCGAGTGACCTGAGAAGTCGTCTCTCAAATTTAGAGTCTCTCTCCATAGTAGGTTGCCCAAACATTGATAGGTTGCCAGAGGGTGGTTTGCCGCCTAACCTAAAAGAGCTTAGTGTGGGAGGTTGCGATAAACAAGTGAGGGGTCTATTATCCATGGCCAACTTGGACACCCTCACTCATCTCACAATTGATGGTTATGGGTGTGAGAGCATAATAATAAAGTCATTCCCGGAGGTGGGTTCACTCCCTCACCTTCCCTCTCTTACCACTTTGGTGATCACTTGTTTTGATGATTTGGAGACTTTAGAGTGCAACGAGCTCCTCCGCCTCACTTCCCTCCAACAATTACACATTATGTGGTGTGGAAAGCTAGAGAATATGGCAGGAGAAAAGCTGCCTTCCTCTTTGTTAACATTTAAATTATCTTGCTGTAATTTGTTGGGAGAAAAGTGCAAGAACAAGCATCAACAAATTTGGCCCAAAATTGAACACATCCCCACCATTCAAGTCAATGGCATAAAAATTGTGTGAACAGAGAAAAATTTTTGAACAGGTGATTCTCTGATCTTCGTGTTTCTCATGCTACCTTAGTTAAATTTATACATGCATAATGATACTTATTAACACATCCTTAGATAAAATTGCATTTAAAGAGGAGCATAAGAATTAATTACCATGAACTAAAAATTAAAAGACAAGGAATACCTTTTATTTGTGTATCCATCATTTCAGGATTTCTTTACATGTACATACAAATCAAATTTTTCGTTGTTACCATCTTTTGTAGGCAGCTTCTGTTGAGATTCATAATGCTATAAAATAGAAACCATATTTACATTACCTTCATTCAAGGCAACAATGTTTAACACATCACTCTCTATTTAATTTATCATGCAGGTTCTGAACATTTACCTTTGTCTGAGCTCTATAGCCCGAAAGTTCATAAACAATGGCTGTCTATTGTATCATTGGTTTCACTCTGTTGATGTGTTTGTGTCCTTCTATAAGACTTTTGCATGTATGCTAATTAGTGTTTGTGTCCCGTGGGTTTTTTTTATCTCTCACACATTGAGAGGTTTTTTCCCACGTTAAAATTTGGTTTTCTATTGTTCTGTTCTCTCTTCAATATTTTGCTGGTATTAACTATTGCCATAATGTGTCTATATTATGTTTGGGTGCTTCCATGTTATGCCTTTGACAGGTTTAATTTATTTGCACCATTCTTAGAGTGAACAAGAATTTTACAATGTTAAGTATCTTGCCTATGAAAATTATATTGAGGTGAATTCTATATAACTGTATCTTGATGTTTCCAAATTCTGAATGTGCACACAAGGAGGAGGAAAAGCTTCGTTTCTAGGTTGGTTGGATATACCATGTAACTTTCTTTCATTTTATGTTTTCTCTATCTCCTTTTTTTCTTTTAAGAGGGATGAAAAAATCAAAGAAAACTAGAAGCGATTCAATTTAACTGTACTCAACAGAAGAATATTGAAAATAATGAACCAATCATTAACTAACTTAAAAGGTTTCCATAGGTGTATACAAGAACTAATCTCTTGGCATTTACACAATTTTCCTTGAATAAATGAAAGTGAAGAATCCATGAATTGCGTCACATGAGAGTAGGCTCCTTTCATGAACAAGAGTTTGCTTGGCTGGTCAACATCCAATAGTGACAACAAATTGTTTTTTTCCTTTCAAAAGATGTATGAAAAAAAATGCCCCGCCCCCCCAAAAAAAAAAAAAAAAAATTTGTTCGAAATTTACAGATGCAAAGCAATTAATGTCAATCACCGGAGTGAAAAGCTGTATAAGCTTAAAAAGAGTGGTTTAGAGACATTAAATCATAACTAACTAACTAACCAACCGTTGAATAAGGCATTTGAGACAAAGAAAAAGATTGTTCCAAAAAGACATCCATGATCAAGGTACCAATTAGTGCCGGCTGTCTAGCTTATATGGACAAACTGGCAAAGTCTGCAATGGCAAATCTTGCATTGATAGTGAATCCTAATTCTCAACTCAATGACCAAATAACTATACACGTTCTTACTTAAATTGCTTTTCCCACCATTTGAGCAATCATAGCCAAAATGACAAGAAGTTACAACTACATTTAATTTTGATTATCTAGCCAGACAGCAGGACCAATTCCCAGAAGCATCCAACTATGAAGTAGGCAATGATGATGATGCAATTCAGTGATATTTCTTCTATCAGCATAGCTGGATGGTAGACTTGCCATTAATGATAGTATATAACATTCATTTTTCTTGTACTTGAGGTGTATTTACCACTCCTTTCTGTGTAAGATGACTCATCTCGTATTCGATGTAAGTTACAAAACTCAGAGAATTATGAGTACGAAACAACTGAGTGATCAGCTAATTCGTCCACCACTTGAACAAATGTCAGAAGTTCGAATTCGCCTTGTGCATACTTACGAACATCTTACTAGAGCCAACAATTTACACTCACAAAATGACAAGCAGTTTTATGATGGGGTCATAAGTTATGATGCACCCTGAATGACAAGCTAAAAACAAAGTGTATGAGACAACGGTAGTTTGAGCAACTTGAAAATAGTACCACATTTTATTCAACACTTGAGCTACTTTTGTCTTATAAAGCAGAAAGACATCAAAATTTTGATTCATTTTAGTAATAATGAATATGAGTATACAATGAATCCCAAATTGTGGTGGGAGGGGAAATTATGCAGCAAAGAATACACTCATTTCTTGTTTTCCAGATTGAGGTAGAGAACAATATAGGCAAACTACTAAAACAAAAAATAATAAATAAATACACAGCTACATTTACCATTTAACAACTATCATCTCAACCTAGTGGGATGATCGAGATTTTTACTACTTTTATCATCTTCACTTTGATCAGTGATCTCTCCACCTATTGGCTTTCTGTCTCTATTAGAGTCCTTTTGCTCATGATGATGATAATCACGATGGGATCGTGACGATTCTCCCACAGTCCGCCGTTCCTACAAACAAGATGATAAAATATTGACAAATTAGAATTAGATTATGGCAATGCTGAATCATCTTGCTGCTACTCTCTAGTTATGTATAATGCAGGGTGCAAGAAAGGGAAAGAACATACATCATGGAACAGGAGGTCGTCAGCTTCAAGCATGTGGATTACATGTCCAATCTTAGGTCTCTTTGTGGCATCAGGATCGACACATTTAAGAGCAACCAACAGAGCACGTTTAAGAGCCTTTGAAGATGGCTTTTCAGGAAGCTTTGGATCGATCACTTCCTCGGATTTTCTATTGCCAACCATAGTTTTCAACCACTCAATTAAATTAACCTGCAATCATACCAACTTCTAGTTAGGAAAACCGAAAAAGAGAGAAAATAAACAGCATAGAACAGTGTAAAAAGATTTAAACAAAAACTGTGTACTATCATTGGTTATAGTCTCTAACCTCTCCTTGGGGTTTACTATAATCAACAGGACTTCTTCCAGTAATTATTTCCATAATAAGTATCCCAAAGCTATAAACATCACTCTTCTCGGTCAGCATTCCAGTGCATGCATACTCCGGTGCAACATAACTACAGAACAAGAAAAGAGAGAATGTTAACTTTGAAGCCTAAAATATGAGTATTATGGAAAGTGAAACTAACTGATAAGAACCGGAAAATGTCTGGTTAACTCATACTAACCCAAATGTCCCCATCACTCTGGTTGTGACATAGCTATGATCAGAACAGAGAAGCTTAGCGAGCCCAAAGTCAGAAACCTTCGGGTTCCATTGGCGATCAAGGAGTATATTGCTTGATTTCACGTCTCGGTGGACAACTTTTGGTTCAAGTCCTTCATGAAGATAAGCCAATCTGAAAATCACACACTACTATGAACAAAACATTTCATCTAACAACATGCAAAGAACTTCAAGCAGATACAAAGATCATGAACCCTACCCTTTCGCAGTTCCCAAGACGATGTTCATGCGGATATCCCAAGTCAGAGGGCTTACAGAATCAACATCCCCATGCAGCCACTGGTCCAGATTCCCATTGTCAACATATTCATACACAAGCATCCTGACAAATACATCAACACTTCAAATCTTACTTCTCTTTGAACTTAGAAAATTCTTTAGCTTCAATTTTTCAAATGAAATGTCAAGAATCATCAATACCTGTATGCCCCTTCAACACAGTATCCAAGCAACCTAACAAGATTCTTGTGCCTTACACGACCAATAGCTTCTACCTCTACCCTAAATTCTCTCTCAGCTTGTCCCCTAAAATGAGTCAAACATTAGGTCCCTACATCAGAATTAAACTCTTATACTAATTAATAACGGTGAATACTCCGCTGCAGTCGACTTAATACAAATTAATACAAAGTTGCTTGTTAAACGATAAAAGTGAGGACATAAGTTAACTGCATGTAAGTTTCCACGAGAGAAATAGAGAGAGAGAGAGAGAGAATACTTGTTATTCAAGAGATTCTTAACAGCAACATTGGTACCATCAGAGAGAACACCACGATAAACGATTCCATAACCACCTTCACCGATCACATTCTCCTCACACATTCCTCCAGTCGCATCCTCCATTTCTCTCAGCGTAAACCACTTCCCCCAACCAAGATGCGAAACCTCTGGCCCCACCGATATGCTTCCACTCCCAAACGACGACGTCGTTTCACACACGCTTCCTCCACCTCCTCCTCCTCCGCCGCCTTTGCTTTCTCCGCTTGAGAACGCCACAGCAGCCACCACCCTGCGGTGCTGCTCCGCCGCCGCAGATTTTGCGATGTCGAGGTGGAGTTCCTGCGGTTGAGGATTGGGAATGATTTCTTGGATTTCCTTGGAGACGAGAGGAGTGATAGGCTTGCGGTTGCGGTTGCGGCGGTGGCGGTTGCGGCGGGAGATGAAGCAGAGGGAGAGGAGGAAGAGGGAGAAGACAATGAGAGCGCCGACGAGGATTCCGATGAGGACCCATAGACGGAGACCGAAGATGGAAGTGCGCTTTGAGAGCTGTGTATCTACGAATGCTGCGTCGTACACTGACATTGTTACAAGTTTGAAGTGAGAAGAAGATTTTGTGGTTTCAGTTTTGAATTTGGAAGTGATGAGTGAATGAGTGATCTGAGTTTTGGAGATTGAGAGAGAATCAGAATCTGAGGAGTGAGTGATGATTGAGAGAGAGAAAGAAATGCTGAGCTTGCTCAGTGCTGAGTGAGTTCTCAACTGAGAGAGAGTTAATGCAAAAATAAAAATAAAAAATGATGTCAACTAGACAACTAAGTATGAATATTTTTTTTAAAAAATGCTATATAAAGTTATAAATAACAGGAATCAAGGAGTCTTTAGAGAGTAAATAATTAAATTATCATCCATAACTCATATATTAAATATTAAGTTATCATCCAAAATTTATATGAATTATTATCAGTAATATATAAGTTGGCTCCCTGTTGGTCCATAAGTTGTTGCTTCCCTAATTTTTTTAATTATGAATAAAAAAAATCAATCTTCAAATTACTTACTATATAATTGTATACGTATATAAATATATTAATAGAATATTACCTAACAATTAATCAGGAAAAAAAACATCATATAAAAATTAATCATTTGAATAATATAATACTGTTTATTTAAAATAATGATATTAACTTGAGGATGATTATAAATAAAATTATTGATTATAAATATATATCTTATTTTAAGTTATTTTAATGTGAACTTTTTTAATGTATATTTTATTTGGATAGGAATTTTAATTTAATGGTGCATGAAAATTTTCAATTGTAATAAAATTAAGAAAAATATAAGGAGTAAACTGTAATCACTTTCGTAAGAATTTAATTTTCATGCACTGTTAGTGTAAAAGAGTTTTACATATATATCCAATAAAATATTACTACATTATAAAAAATGATTAATTTTAAAATTTATTACTTTTAAAATTATTTAAATACATGAATCTAATTAGATAATCATATAAAGCTCTTTACACTACTCATCCTTTAAAATTAAACTCTTATAAATATTAGTTAATATTTAGGATTTAGAAATTTGTTAGTTATATAGGATTGCTTTGAAACTAAATTTATATTAAAGTAAGAGTTTATGTAAGTATGAAAATAAAAACAAAATCATAAAATTTTTTAGTTATAATAGAAAATTTTTTTATATATTTTGGTTACAGTTACGACAAACTACATGATTCGTTTCTTCCTAATCCAAATGCAATCTTATATTGCAAACTTTAGTGTCCAATTAAATAATGTAAAGCATTGATATATTAGTTTTTTAATTTACAACTTTATCTCAATAACAATTATTTGGGATTGAATTTTAATTACTTAATGTAGTATTGAAATTCTTTTGAGTAGATCATGAACACCCACTAAAAATAAAGTTTGAATATAAGATTATATTTAGATTTAGATTTTAAATAGCAAAAGTTTAACGGTTTAATTAGGGTCTTATTTTTTTTTCTTTTGGTTTCTTTAATGAAAAACAATTGTTTAAAATTTACTAAAACTCTATTGACAATAAATTTTGCTAAATTAGGAAATGGATCCTCATAATTATTTTCCCCCTAATATTAAAAGAGTAAAAAACGACACCTAATGAAATTCTTCCTGTATTTTTTTTCTCTTTTTATTATGTATATTAATTTTGATGTACTGATGGTGTAAAAAGTTTTACATGGTCATTCAATAAAATTCATGAATTTATATAATTTTAGAAATAGTAAGTTTGAAAATTAATTATCTTTGACGATGTGATAACTACTGATTGAATGCATGTGTAAAACTTTTTTACACTGACGATACATAAAAACTAAATTCTATTAATTAATACAATGAAAACTAATAAAGTAAGAGAGGACAATAATAGAGTATATCCTTAATTTCCGCAACAATATAAGGAGTAAGAATCCAGATCTCCTCAAACTAGACTGGAGTCAAATTTTTCCATGTCACAAGCACGTCTAAAACTAATCTCAACCGAAAGTTAAGTTTTTTTTTATGTGCACCAGGGTATTCATCGGACAAAAAATTTAATGACTAATCTCTAGTACTGTAGAGGCATAAGTGGGCGATCCTCTCAAACAAACTTTTCTATTCCCATTCTCCCGGGAGAATTGAACCCAGAAGAGATGGTTAAGGAACACATACTCTTAAATCTCATCCATCTGTGCTAGCTTGCGTTGGTTACTGAAAGATAAGTTGTCACGAATAGATGAGAGTTTGTACTCCTTAATTATTTTTTCTAAATTTAATTCTTTCAAAGAATGAGAATGAAATTTGTTTATTTGAGTGAGTCACTTATAATTCTTTATAATATAAAAAAGATTAGTTATTGGACTTTCAATTGAATAGATATTTTGATGATGACACATTAAAAAAATCTCTAAAGTTTTATTAACTTAATTTAAATTTTAAAATTTATATTTGTCACTCACATTACTTTCTAACACGTACAAATTTTGACGATCAAAATTGAATCAATAAAATTTCAAGAGCCAGAGAATAATTTAAGTATTAACTCAACTAAACTGAGTGAGCATTCTGACAAGATATTTTTGTTTCCATGAACACATGAACAGAAGTCAAGACTCCAAGACTCACATGCCACTTTCTCCACATCAAGCTTTAGATCTAAGATACTCCCTTTATAAAATTAGGTTATATAATAATGTTTAGATATGCATACTAGTTAAGATAAAAAGAGATCAATAATTATATATAAAAATATTTATTTCTAGATAATTTTCCTATTATGATTATGTGTGTATAAAGCAAAACATTTTAAAATAGCTTAAGGATAAACTTAAATGAATATATATCATTCTCTTCATTAATTATTTTAGATAATTTTAACATATAAAGCATCCTCCAATTCCTTAATGCTTTTAAAAGAAAGAAATAAAGAAATATTTTTTTTCTGTACTAGGTTGTAATGAATGATTTTGCAATCCTCGTTTCATTATCAATCTCTATTAAATACGTGGAAATTAATATTTAATAATGAGTATAAAGAAGGTGAAGATTAAATAATTTAGTTAGAATTATAGACAAGGTTCAATTTATGAATTAATAATCAATTCAATTTGTTATTTTTTTTTTATTGTTCTACATACTATTATGTTTCCATGAAGGTATACATTTAAGAAAATAAATAAAAAATCATAGTGATCTCTAATAATAAACTAATGAATCTAATATTCTAGTGAATCATTATAAATTTGCAAAATGTAATTAAAAATAGTCGCCATTAATGGGGTTGCCCCCATGGATTTAGACAGCATAATGCACCATGAAAGTTCGAAAATTCACATTTTTTAAAAAATTATTATTTGTCTTGTGATGGTTGTTTTTTATTTTCTTAAAGAATACAATTACTTACTTACTCTTATACTAATGTTTAGCTTCTCTCTTTTTTTAATCACTTTATCTTATCTGTAAATCACGATGAACAAATTGAGCTCAACTTGGAGCTCTTTGGCATTAATTACTGCTAATCAACTACTAATTTTTTTTAATACGATTTATTCATGTAATTTGACCAAGTTGCTCACTAGGATATTTTTTTAGGTGCAAGTGGTTTAGTGCTAATTTCATGTATTATATTATAGGAAGTGTTTCTAGTATAACAGGAACATCGGGTGTCCTGTGATTTTAATCGTTGATCTTAATTATATATATATTTTATAATTAAATCAATTAAGATCAACGACTAAAAATATAGGAACACCCAATTTACTAGATATACCGGAAACGCTTGCTTTATTATATAGTGTAGGACACTAAGGTAGCGTTTGTTTGCGGAGACTGGAACAGAAACTGGGGGACTGGGACTCAGTATCATGTTTGGTGGGTAGAGACTGGAACTAAAATTTCAGTCTCTGTCTCC